>PVKB01003938.1:0-168731 GCA_004027205.1 Ctenodactylus gundi | reverse complement strand
GATTATTGCTAATGAATCTAGAATTCGACAGCAAAAGAAACTACAGAGGGCTGCAGACATAACTCCACAGTTAGAGTGCCTGCCTAGCAAGCACTAGGCCCTGGGTTCGATTCCTCAGCACCTCAGATCTAAGGGGCCATGTCTGTATCGTGACTTCTTTCCCGTTCCTTCCCTGGTGTGACTGTTGAAGGGATTATGTCAATTTGAGGGACCCACACCTCCATTAGGATTAGGATTTGTGAACCACCCCTAGATTGGGGATCAAGAACTTGTCTAGATTAGAGAGTGAATGACTTGTGGGGGGGCCAGTGAAAGACGAACACCCACCCAGATGTGGGAGGGCCACCTGGAACTCCAAGGGTATAAAAGGAAGGAAGAGGGAAGATTGTTACAGCTTCTTCCTCTGGGAAAGCTCTCGCCTTCGCGATTGTCTACAGACACTGACTTGCTACACATCGCAGATCGTCAGCACAGATTCACTCCAGTCTCGACTTGTCTGCCCATCGCTGCTCTTCAGTAACCGATCTTCAGGCTTCGGTCTTCACCTGAAATCTACAGCAAACTCTCACCTCACCAGCTGTTCTGCAGTCTGGACGGGAGATCTACTTCACAGCTGAGCAGCCATCTTGGACCATCTCTATCCTTGGATTTGTAAGCCTTCCTAATAGACACTTTTGTGATAAAATCTGTAAATTCTGTCTTTTGAAAGGACCCAAGCCCATATGAGCTTGCATATGAATCAGCCATAGGGCCAGTGTCCCTGGAGAATAAAGTGACTCAGGGAGAAGGGCAAGGAGAGGCAGCAGAGAAAGTCTGCCAGGGTGAGGTGGAGAAACCAGACTGTGCTCACGGTCCTCTGCATCTTTAGGCCGGCCACCCACAACACCAGCCCATTGCCAGGCAACCCCAGCAAGAAGGTGAGGCCAAGAATGACCAGGGAGATGACGGAACTGGGTTTATCCCAAGTCTCAAGGAGTTGGTCAGAAGATGTGATCTCAGCTGAGAAGTTCTCCACGGGGAAAATTCTGCTAGAAGATGAAAGAAAATGATAAAACTAAAATTTAAAAAATTATATTTTCCTAGAATTTTAACATTTTCATCCCATAACGGGGCATCACAAAACTAGAAGGCTCTTATGGTGTCTTAGTTTGTATACCTTGACTTCATGCTGAACCACACTAAATATTCTCTGATAGACAATTTAAAGTCTGTTGTGTCATAGTGACATGTGCACCCATGCTTATAGCTGCACAATTGACAATAGCCAAATCTTGGTAGAAGCCAGTATGCCCAAGTACAGATGACTGAACGAGGAAGAAGTGGTACATGTATACACACACTGGAGTCTACTCTACTATAAAGAATGACAGGTTCGACTCATTTGTAGGGAGATGGATGGACCCTGAGATCATGATGCTCAGTGAAATGAATCAGGACTGTTTTAGTTATCGTGTTGCTGTGACAAAAGACCCGACATCCACAACTGAAGGGAGGAAAGATTTATTTAGCTCACAGTTTCAGAAGGTCTCACCCACTCCAGTTGTGGTGCAGCTGGTAATGATGGAAACACAAGCACATGGCAGAGGCTGGAGAGCTGCTCACCCCATTGCAGACAGACCCCAGTGAAGTAGGAGCCGAGCGAAGTTTGCAGACTCAGGCCAGGCCAGAGCCTTCCCAGGAAGAAGCTGCAACTATGTTTCTCCTTCCTTCCCTTTATAACTTCAAGCTGCCAGTTGGCTGGGGCAGTGTGGGTGCCCCTCCCTCACTTTTTGGCCTATCAGTCAGCAACACATAGTTCCAAATACACTTAAGATCCAAATCATAGCAAGATCTAGAAAGTTAAATAGCACGTAGCTTTTCTAATACGAGAAATCCAACCCCCAAAAGTGAGAGATACAAAAGAAAGAAGATTCTGTGGAGAGTGAAAGGGGAAGTGGGGGGAGGTAAGAGTTGGGTAAGGGGAAAGATACGCAATGTATAAATAAAAAATAAAATCTATGTGTCTATTTAAATGTGGTATCTAATAACTTTCTTTGAAGTCTATATCAAAGTAAATTTCTCTTCTCATGAACTTTCAATCTCTCACTTTCCACCAGTTCCTTTTCTGCCCAGCGTCACCTATTAAAAATAAACAGGTAACAGAGCTACACAATGGCTCCTTGGAGACTCAAAAAGTTGAGATAATTAAAAACTGCCTGTTTAACTTAGCTAGGAGAGGAAGGAGTGCCCCAATCATTGAAAGGGGGTCAAGGGAAGATCAGAAATCCCAAAGATATATTGGAAGCAGAGGAAAACAGCAGACTAGGAAGCCACCGCAAGTTGACTGAGAGCAACTCTGACCTGCCAGCATCCTCAGACAGAGGAAAGCCCAGAGCCTGGAACCTCTGACTAAGGTAAGCATGGATCAGGGAGAATTGGAAATTGACAGCAGCTGGTAGCTCCAGCCTGCAAAACCAAGCCCGCAGGTAGTGCCAATTGCAAACACAATGTGAGCTGCCTAGAAAAGGCCTCCTGGAGCCTAGACCAGAAGCAGCACTCAGCAGCCATAACAAGTAGTGACATAAGCAGGAGCATCAAAACAAACAACAACAACAACAACAACAACAAAACAAAAAGCCTAAGGCTGAACTGTTTAGAGTAAAAGCAGGCTCAGAAGACCAAATCAGGGTTTTTGGGGTCACTCTTAAACAGTGCCAAGTAGCAGTTGCAGAGGAGAGAAAGGCCACTGACCCCCTGAACAGCTTGGGTGTAGTGGGAATACTTCCGAGGGCAGAGAGTCCCACCCTCAGGAAAGGAAAGCCAGGACAGGTGGGAGAGCTTTGCTAAGGAGTCTGGGTATGATCCAGATACCTCAGAGGCCATTGGACTGTTAGGTCTCCGTCACTGTCTACTCCCAGCGCAGAACTCAGAGGAATTTCAGCTCTTTCCGCATACCTTCATAGCCATTCAAAGATACCTCTTGGCTAGGCCTTTATAGTGAGGTGTCTCAACAACAGAAACATGGGAATAAATCCAGGCAACAGGACATGCCTCAGAAATCAATGTCATGGGCCCTGAAATAGTGGAGCTCATAGGGAAGGAAGTAAAAAAAAATGAATAAACAACTTAAACAGCTACTTCAAATATGATAATCTCAAAGAAATGCAAGCAACGATCATTGGGCTTAAAGAGGAACTTATTAAATAAATAATGGTCCTCATGGATACAAAGCTTACCTCAGTATGCAAGCCACAGATAAGAAATTGGCTGAGGTTAATAAGGAAATGCAAGATATGAAGGAACATTTTAGTAGAGAAGTGGACATTTTGAAAAGAAATTTAGCTGAAATTCAGGATTGAAAAATACATTTCAAGGCAGAGGAAGTTGACTCAAACATTGTGAGGACAGAGTTTCAGACTGTAAGGACAAGGCTGAGGAAACAAATGCTATAAGTAGGCATGACTCCAAAATTAGAAAGTAGCTTGTTGATTCAGAGAAATAATCTCAGAGTTATGGGTGTGGGAGAAAAAGCAGAAGGCAGCACAAAAATTATAAAGAATTTATTTCCCAAATCTAGGAAAAGAAATTGACATTCAGGTACAAGAAACTTATAGGATACCAAATAACTTCAATCAGCAAGAAAGTTACCATGGCATATCACAATCAAACCTCAGAAATATAACATAGAGAATATTAAAAGCAGAAAGAGAAAAACAGACATTATTCTACTAAGACAAACCCATTGGAATCACCACAGATTTCTCAATGCAAAGTTTAAAGGCCAGGAGAGTCTGGATCAAAATATTTCAAACTTTCAAAGACAGCAAGTGTCAACCTGGGTTATTGTATCTAGCAAAATTATCCTTGAAAATTAAAACGGAAGTAAAAAATTTTCATAACCAAGAATTCCTTAAGAAATATGCAACCACTAGTCGAGCATTGCAGAAAAAACTTGAAGGAATCTTAGAGAGAGATAGAGAGACAATCAGCACCAAAGAACACGAAAGAAAGGAAATATTTAAAGAGAAAGTATAACAAAAAAAGACGTCGATCATTTGATTGGCATCCTACTAAAACAGTATCAGTTTTCTCATAAAATCTGTGAATCTTTCCCCCATGATTATTTTTAACAGTATATTAGTTTGCAAACCATAATAATTATATTTAACATGGGGAATTGGTATAAAATCTTAATCTGTGAAACTTTTTTGATGTGTATGATGTGTATAGATATTTAGCTGGTGGAGTGGCAGAAGGCAGTCGTTTTGATTTGAAATATTATTCGTTTTAAAAACAGTAAGAGTTGGTAAATAAGTAATTCTTGGGGTCTTTTCCCTGAAACTGTCATTGAGTGATAAAGATAAAAAATCATACAGCCTTAGTCCATTGGCTAAGAACTCGCTATTAGTTCAACCTGTGACTCTTGAATTTTATGTCTCAATTTCATATCTGTAACTAAATTTGTAATAATGAGCTTACTCATTTCTTCCTGCTCCTCTTTCAGAAAAATCTCTTAAAAATACTGAAATAACTAAGTATGCCATAATATCTGCTGCTTGATGTGTGATATACTTTTGAGTTATAGACTTTAGTTCATTTAATGTAACAATTCATTTAGTTGGTCTTTGATATAAGTTTAACCTAAGAAATCTGATTGATATAATGATAACTGGAATGTTTTTTTTTTTTTTTGTATGGCAACACAACTGATAATAGCCAAATTTTGGTAGAAGCCAATATACCCGAGTATAGATGACTGGATAAGGTGTATATACACAATGGAATATTACTCTGCCTTTGACAATGACACATTTGAGTCATTTTTAGAAAAATAGATGCACCTTGAGACCATGATACTCAGCAAAATGAATCAGACCCAGAAAGGTGAAATATTGTATGGTTTCTCTAATATGAGAAAACCAAACCATAAAATCTATGAGACAAAAAGAGAGTAAGAAGATGGAGTTTGTAGAGAGAGAAAGGGAAGGGGATCAGAAGGTGGGAAGGAGGAAGGGAGGCGATATGTTAAAAAAAAAAAGAACCAAATGACAGTGACACTGGGAGTTAGGGGGAAGAGGGGAGTTGTGAGACCGTCATAAAGGGGAGGGGAAGTGATGGAAATTTGACGTGATATGTATGTGCACAAAATGCTGAAGCTCAATGTAAACATTACATATTGCATATGTGTATGTGTACTAATAAAATGGGAAAAACAAGCTAAGTTAGTAAGCCAATCAAAATATCTACCCTGGTGCCCCCAATGTGAGGTCATGAAAGGGCTTGAGGGAGCTTCAGAGCCACCTACACCTGTGCATTCCCTTCGGCTGAGGGGCTCACCCCATAGGTGGAGTCTGGATCCGCTGTATCCACTAGGTGCACTTCAGCCTTCTTTGAGACTGCATTCTCGCGAGATGTTGGCGTTTGCCCTGATTTCCTTGTCAACTATCATGTCTTTCTATTTTCCCCTCTATCTTTCATTAGTAGGTATATATAATGTACAATAGCTACAGCAAACTTGAGAATTTTGTGCACATATGTATTGGAACACCTTTATATTCCCTTCCCTCTCTCCCTCTCTCTCTCTCTCTCTCTCTCTCTCTCTCTCTCTCTCTCTCTCTCTCTCTTTCTTTCTTCTGGAGACAGGGTCTCGCTCTGCAGTCCAGGTTGGTTCTGAACTCACTATGGCGCCCAGGCCGGCCTTGGACTCACAGCAATTCTCCTGCCTCAGCCTCCCAAGTGCTGTGATGCCAGGCCTGTGCCACCACAGTTATGTGGTGATGGGGAATCGAACTCGGCTACTTAGCGCTTGCTAGGCAAGTGCACTAATCACTGAACTATTCTTCCAGCCCCACCCCCGAGTTTCTTATCCTCCACACTCTCCCTCCTCCCCTCTAGCTCCCAACATCTCACTTATTTAACTTTATTATTATTTATACTCTAGAGTTTTCAGATTCAATAAACTATGAGGTGTTTAATCTCTCAGTCTGATTCAATTCACTGGGCATGATGGTCTCAAGTTGTATCCATTTACTTACATTTCCTATCTCTCTATCTTTATGGCTGAGTAGTACTCCATTGTGTAGATATACTACATTTAAAAAATCTGTTGGAGTCTTGATGGGTATTTTGGCATCTTCTATGACCTAGCTATTATTAATTGTAATTCTATAAACACTAGTGGGTATACATATATTTCTGTTACCTGGTGCTTTTAACTCTTTTGGAAAGATACTCATTCCTGGGTCAAATGGAATGTCTAGTTTCAGTTTTTTAAGGAATCTCCACACTGCTTTGCGTAATGATTCTCCCACTTTACAGTCCCACTAGCGATGTAACAGAGTTCCTTTCCCCTGCATCCTTGCTGGCATATGTTGCTTTTTGAGTTTTTGTTATAAGCCATTCTCATGGGATAAGATGGTAGCTCAGTGTTGTTTTGATTTGCATTTCTCTAATGTCTGGGAATGTTGAACATCTTTCCATGCATTTCTGGCCATTTGTACTTCTTTGGAAAATTGTCTATGCATCTCCATTGCCCATTTTTAATCAGATCTGTTATTTTGAAAGGTCTGTTTTTCTTCAGTTTTTTATATATTCTAGCTATTAGGCTCCTGTCCAAGGTGTAGGTGGTAAAACATGTTTCCCATTCTATTGATTCTCCTTTCACTCTGTTGATTGTTTGCTTTGCCATGCAGAATCTTTTAAATTTAACATCATCCCATTTGTTGATTCTGGGGTTTATTTCCTTTGCATCAGATGTCCTATTGAGAAGGTCTTTGATCACCCCTGTGTCTTCAAGAGTCTTGCCTATTTTGTCCTCCGGGAAGTTCAGTGTTTCAGTTTTAATATCAAGGTCTTTGATCCACTTTGATTTGATTTTGGTATATGGCAATAGGTGTTTGTCTAGATTCATTCTTCTGCATGTGGATAACCAGTTCTCCCAGCACCAATTATTGAAGAGACTGTCCTTTTAGCAGTGTATATTTTTGGCCCCTTTGTCAAATATAAGATAACTGAGGAGATTTGAAGTTGTCCTGGATCCTCTGTTCTGGTCCAATGGTCAGCCTGTCTGGTTTTGTGCCAATACTATATGGTTTCTTTTTTTTTTTTATCACGGTTGCTTTGTAATATAATTTAATGTCTAGAATTATAATGTTGCTCAGGATTACTTTGGCTATTCTGAGTGCCTTTTGGCTCCATATGAATTTTAAGAATATTGTTCAAGTTCTGTGAATAATGTTGATATTTTTGTTGGAATTGTATTGAATCTGTACATCAGTTTTGACAGTATAGCCATTTAAACAATACTAATTCTTCTTTTTCAGAAATTGGGTTGTCTTTCCATTTTTTAAAAAATGCTCTCTTCAATTTATTTTTTCAGCATAATATAGTTTTCATTATAGAGCCTTTCACTTCTTTGGTTAGGTTTATTTTTAGGTATTTAATCTTTTGAGGAGCTAATAAGAATGAGATTATTCTTCTCAGCTCTTTCTTAGTGAGTTCATTGTTAGTGTAGAGGGATGCTATTGAAGTTTTTGTATTAATTTTGTATCCTACAACTTGGCTGAATTTGTTAATAAGTTCTAAGGGTCTTTTGATGGTGTTTTTGGGGTCTTCTGTGTACAGAATCATGTCCTTTGCAAAGGAAGATAGTTTAACTTCTTCCTTTACTATATATATATATATAATTTTCAAAAAAATTTCATTCTTTTGTTCTGGCTAGAGTACTATATTGGTACTTCAAGTACTATATTGTATAGGAGTGGTGAGAGTGGACACCCTTGTCTTGTTCTGATACATTGGGAAATGTTTTTAGTTTTCTCCCATTTAGTATAATGTTGTCAGTGGTTAAATGTAGTACATATCATCTATCAACATATGATAACAAGTTATCCACTTATAAAACCATTCACTCTTGAAATGAGTTTCTATGTAGATTTTCTAGTAAAATATTGATCATATAGAAAAAAATCTACCATAAAGATTATATATTTATATATATTACACAATTATTACTGCCTAACATGTCAAGTTGTATGGCTGTAAGTTATCAATATTTAACAATACTATTAATAAGAGTGATGGGGGTTGGGAGAGAACAGATTAATACTAAGAGTTGGCTGTGGAAGTCTGATAGAAAGCAGAAGGGTGTTACAGGCTAGAGAAAAACACGACAGAGCCTCAAATCCAGATAAGAAGAAAGCGCATGAATGTAAGCAACAGAAGCAAGAGAGAGAAGAGACATGGACTGTCATGAGTGAAATGGAAGAGCAAGTCTCCAGAATCTACAGAAAGGCTTTTCAAAAGAGTCAAAAACAGGTAGTCAAGCAAGAAAGAAATGAAGAAACTATCAAATTACAGAAACAGAAAGAAGGGAAAGAGAACAAAGGAAGAAAAAATAGAAAAAAAGAAAAAGAAAAATCCCACAGATCAATATCAGACAACAGTACATGTTCAATATACTCACAGAAAACCATTAAAGTGAGCCTGAAGTCCATGACCACGAATATTATCCACCTGTGTTGTTCTTACGGGGATTTTCCACACCCAAGATTTTGGATCCAGCCAACCAAAGAAGATGTAACCAGTTCCCCCTCTTCTTCCTGTGACCCCGTCTGTAAAGATGCCCACTCTATTTTCTGCTGCCTCTGTGAGGTTGGGTTGAGTAAGCACAGCATGCCCCTGTGTCCAAAGATGTTCACACTCCTTTCCCCCTATGAGCACCATACCTGAGTGAGCTGGCTCTTCTCACATCTGTGTTGTGGGCGTGGGCAGATGTGACCTATGCTTTCTGAGATCTAATCTTGTAGGGTTCAGATTTTTCAGAAGGAGCACATTCTTCTCCTCCTCCCCTGTTGCCAGTACAATTTCATGCCTAGTGACTGACAAGGAGGGCCTCTGACTTCCCTGGAATGTGATTTTTTTTCAACAATCTATATTCTGGGAGAGCTCATGGTGTGCTTTGAGTTTTCCTCTTTGGGTCTGCCAGCAGACACTGGCTGTGATTTCAGCACCCATGACTCCCGCGCTATGACTCTACAGGCTGGCCATCAGTCCGTAGTCCCCAAGCTCTGAGACCTTACTTATAGACCCTGTCCCTGCTTCTGTACTGCAACCATAGTGACTCAGCACTCCATCATGCCACAGCCATGGGCTGCTGTTGAGGAGCAGACCTACAAGATTGACCGGTGCCTTCTAGGCTACTGTCCTTACTGCAGTCCTGCCACACACGTCCTGCTTGCTGTGGTCCACAGGCTGGCCAAGCATGCCTATACTCTGCATTTCCAGGACCTGCCTGCCAGGCTTTGCTCTAGGGCCGCTCTTTATCTGGGAGCCTCTGCTCTACTGCTGGCAATCTTTGTTGCCTTTTCTCTGGTTCTGTGGTCACCATTCAGGTCTAGCAGATCCTCTACCTTCCTGGCCTAGGCTGAAGAGAAAATTTCTTTACTGTAACTCTGTCTTCTAGCTGAATCATGCAGAGCCACAGATGAAATGATCTTTCACAGTTGCTAGCTTGGTTCCACCCCCACCCCCCAATTTCTTTCTGATATGTGTTGTCATGTGAATATAACTTGGGAAAGATAGCTTTATTATCACAAATCCAGAAAATAAGCATGAAGGGAACTGGAAAGCACAGATGGGCAAAAACAAGAAAATGAAAATATCATAAGCACCAGACATTGGTTATTACTTTAACATCTCAATTTCTATTCTCTGGATATTTTATTATATGTTCATGTGTGTTTGAATGTAGGTGAAAATTTTTAAAAAATTAGGTCATATCCATATTTAAAACATTTTTAAATTGTGATATAATAGTCATACAGTTTACCATGCTGACTAGTGTTAAGCATACAGTTCAGCTGTGTTTACAATATGCACATTATTTTTTTGGAGACAAGAGTGTTGCTCTGTAGTCCAGTCTAGTCCTAATTTCACTGTGTAGCCCAGGCTGGCCTTGAACTCACAGGACTCCTCTGGCCTCAGCCTTTTGAGTGCTGGGATTATAGGCGTGTGCTATCATGCCCAATTAATTTTTGTGTGGTGCTGGGGGATCGAACCAGTGCCTTGCACATGTGAGGCTAGTGCTCTAACCACTGAGTGACACCCCAGTCCCCACAATATGCACATTATTATGCAACTAATATCCAGAATCTACCATCTCACAAAATGGAAACACTTTACTCTTAAAAACTCTTCCCAAGGAGCTGGAGGAATGGTGCAGTGGTCAAAGCACTAGGCTAGCAAGCACACGGCCTGGAGTTTGATTCCCCAGCACTATATAAGCTGGGTATGGTGGCACACTTCTGTAATCCCAACACTGGAAGAAACTGAGGCAGGAGGACTGCTGTTGAGTCCAGGGTCAACGTGGGCTACATAGTGAGACCCCGCCTCAAAAAGAAAAATGCTGAAAACTCTTCCCGATTTTTTTTCACCCATTCTCTGGCAGTCACCATTTCGTCTTTGTAAAATTGACTACTGTTGCTTTCATATATGGGGAATCCTACAGTCCTTGTTGTCTTGTGTTTGGCTTTTTTGCACTTGGCATAATAACTTCTAAGCTGCAAAACAGGTCAGACTCCCCTTCTGTTGAAGGATAATGTTGCACTGAACCCAACCCAGTGAGCATTGGGTTGTTCTACCTGGAGGCGACTGTGAACACTCAGTTATGATACAGATGTGAAGGCATGTTGTTTTAGAAACTTCCTTCTGTCTTTAGCTTGTAGTCTCCACATTTCACGGTATGATTATTCCTGAAGAAATACTTAGTCTTTATCCAATTATTTTCCAAGTCTCCCCAAAATATCTTTCACAGCTTGTTTGTTTACAATGATATCCAGCTTAGGATCACACTGTGCTGCAGGGTGCTGTGTCCCTTAAGTGTCTTGATTCAGCAAATTTTTCTTTACCAAGTACTTGTTTGGAACCTTGTGTTCTGAGTACTTGCACCTTAACTCTTTGAGATTTGTCTTCTGCCTTCATTATTCCTGTATAAATTTTTCTTTTAAACAAACCCGAGACTCTGTGAGATCATTCGGAACACTCCCACTGTCTTCCCGGTTAGCGCTGAATTCTACTCTTTGGCTAATGCTGCTTACTTCCGTCTGGAATTTGGCCCTTCATCTTAGCTTGTTCTTTTTTCCATGTGTAATATGTGTGTGTTGAAATTCTACTTATTTTAAAGGTCAAGCTTTAATATGTTGTCTTACTTGAAACATTCTCTTCTGCCAGTTTCACACAGAGATTAATACTTAGGGTTGTCAATTGTATGCCTGTTTGAGTCTATTCTCACATTCTCTGTGCAACAACACATTTTGTTGTCAATACTATCAGGGCTGTTTTGCCATCATGTTGCCCTTAAATTTTGTGATGATCCTGCTCATAAAGGCTTGTCCTAGAGAACTTAGCCCTGAGCCTTATATAACATAAGAGCTAAACATGACTTGATTGTTTGAATGTGCTCTCGTGGGGTCGACTCTTTGTTTTCAACTAAATTTAAAATTTAAATTCCTACACTTGCTAGGCTGAGGCAGGAGGGTTGCTATGAGTTTGAGACCAGTATAGGCTACATTGAGAGTTCAGGACCAGCCTGGACTCCAGAGTGAGATTCTGTTTCAAAACTAAATAAATAAAATTCTAGTTCCTATCTTTTAACCCAATGCAGACTGCTTCCTTTGTTCCTTTGGTGTTCCTTCCAGCTCCCTATTTAAGATTCCAGTTTTTACTTGGCATAGTAATACTTTACATCTTTTTATAGAGACCACAAACATTTGAAAGTGGCTCTGTAGAAGTAAACCAGTATTGCTAGAGGGTCTTATATGACTCACAGAAGTTAAAATACCAAGTAACTGAAAATAAACCACTCTCAGAGCCATGCCCACCCCACATGCCAGTCCATCAGATCCCTTTCTCCTGTCCGATGTGTCATGGCTGCCCTGATCTGTTGTCCCACTCCAGTACACAGATTGACACAAAGAGCCATAACATATCAAAGAGAGGAGAGGTTCATGCACTGCCAGGACTGAGCGAAAGTGTTGCCTGTGATCCCCGTGCTCAGAGAAGATCAGGAAGGAGGGCTGTGGGCTTAGGCTCCCGACCCTGTCTCCACAGCAAAAACAGAACCAAAAGCCTTGGGGTATAGTTCATTGTGAGAGTCCCGGGTTTATCCTCAGTGCCATGTAGAAAGAAAAAAGAGAAGGGAAAGAGAGAGAGAGAGAGAGAGAGAGAGAGAGAGAGAGAGAGAGAGAGAGAGAGAAAGCAGGCAAGCAGCAATCTCTCTTCTGTTTGCAATTTTTGTTAGTGATCTCAGTAAATTAGGCGATATTTACATAATTACAACCAGGGAGTCTCAGATACTACATTCAAGGACTCTCAGGCCAATGCTTGTTTTACTGAAAAACTTTACCTACCTGAATCCCCCCATAATTATTCGTATTAGTGTGCATTTGAAATATGTAATAATTACATTAACCTTGAGTTATTGGCACATATTGCTTATTCATCATCTTTATCTTTCTTCCCCTCCTCCCCTCTCTTTTCCTCTTTTCCCATTTCCTTCCCCTCACCACAAAATTCATCTCTCTTTCCTACCATCACTCTTATTTTGCTCATTTTCATATCAGAGAAATCATGTGATACTCAGCCTTCTGCATCTGATTTATTGAATGTTTGGCTTAGCAGAATGGTCTCTGGGTCTCTCCCGTTTCCTACACAAGATTCAAATTTATCTTTCTCGATGGCCAAGTGGGACTCTGTTGCATAAGCACATCACGTCTTCTTTCTCCACTCATCTGTTGATGGACATAGTGGCTGCTTCCAAGATCTATTTACTAGGAGCTGTGTATGTATGGATTGCTGTGATAGGGTGCCTTGGACTCTTTTGGGAAGGTACTAAGAAGAGGCAGAGCTGGGTCCAATGGAATATCTCTTTTCAGTTTTGGGGGTGTTCCTTTTCCTCCACATCTTCACCAGCATTTTTTTTTTTTTGAGTTCCTAATAACAGCCATTTTCACTTTCCTAAGATTTAATTTCAGTACTGTTTTGACCTGCATTTCTCTAATGGTTAAAGATTCTGAACATTTTTATTAGCCATTAGCATTAATTATTAGCATTTATTAGCCATTTGTATTTCTTCTTCTTGGGAATGTTTATTAATTCCAGTTGCCCATCTTTTGATTTGTTCTTTTATTTTTAGGAATCTATGTTTCGATTTTTTATTTGATTAGGTAAACATTTACATACAAATAAAATGTATAGCAAAAATAAAGCACACAGCAGATAACTTTACAAATAATGGAACGTTTCTGTGGAGTAAATGGGTCACAGCTGTGTCCAGGGACACCTGGCAGCTGCAGCAGGCGTGCACATGGAGAACGGTTATTCACAGTGTTTACAGGCTTTCCACACAGGGCACCCACTGGATTCTGTTTACATCACAGCCTTGTGAGTGCCCCAAACCCAAAAGGACCCACCATCACTACACCCGTGACAGGAATTCATAGGCCTTTTGTTTTCCCCACCAGCACAAACCAGTATGTAAGCAATTTTCTTTGCTTAGACATGGAAGCAGTCTTAACACTGGCCCTTTATGCAGCCACAAGTACCAAAACATTTATAACTTGTATAAAAATTCCACCTCCCCATATTAGCCACCTCAAGATGAAAACAATGGGGCTGGAGGTATAGCTCAGCGGTTACTAACACACCTGTCTAGCTAGTGCTAAGTATCTGAGTTAGATTCTTCAGCACCACGTAAGTGTGGTGGCACATGCCTGTGATCCCGGCCCTCAGGAGGCTGATGCAGGTGGATTGTCCTGGGCTCCCTAGTGAGTTCAGGACCAGCCCGGGATACAGAGCGAGATACTGTCTCAAAAAAAGAAAAAACAAAAAAACCACTCAACTCCCTAAATGTTAACTGGCTCTACTCCTCTAGTACTAAACATAACAACCACATGGGAATCACAGACATTCAAATAAAAGTAACATAAACCTGTCATAACGCAAGCAAAAACTATTTGAGGGACAGCATGATGACGAGCGGCCTGCCGTGTAAATGTTACAATGAGGCAGACACAAGTGGAAGGCGGGTCAGTCCTCCCCGCCTCTCCCGCGGGTGTCCACGGCCACCGTCCAGCTCTCTCGATGACTGCAATGTCAGCCGCTGTCTCCGCGCGACTCTTGCCTTAACGTGGCAAGATCGGTGGGCTTTCTCCCATCGGACCCCTTGCGATCGGCGCTTCAGTTGCATTCCCTTTCGGCCGACCTCGGAGCTGCTCGCTGCTGGGTGCCCGGTCGCCCTACCCCTTTCTCGTCTCCTCCAGCAGCTGCTCAGCCTGGCGGCGGCCGCGGACTCCTGTCCTCCGCTGCCCGCCCGCCCAGCGCTGGGCGTCACGAGTGGCCGCCCGCCGACGTCGCGGCCACCTGCGGCGTCCCGTCCTTTGCTCCCTACCCGAGGCAGCCCTCCAAGAGGACTTGCGGCCCCGACGACATTTTCATAGGCAATCGAGAGAAGATGCCTCTGGGCAGCGGAGAGCCACCGCCCCGCTCCGCTGCAGACCGCAGCAGGCCGCCGCACCGTCGCATCGCCCGGCCGGCTCGGCCAGTTGGGCCTCCTGCACCGGCCGAGTTTTATCGCTACGGGAAGCTGTGGATTCAGGGTCCGCACCCGGCCTCGCGGGTGGTCACCAAGCAGAGGGAGCCAGCCTCTTCCCGCCAGGCAGGAGAACTCAGGCCTTCTCCCCGCCGCGGACCCGGGACACCCGCCGGTCCCGGCAAGCCCCGCTTCGCCCGCCTCGGGTGGCCTCGCCCCGGTGGTCTCCGGTACCAGGCGCCGCAGCCCTGCGCTAGTAGTTCTGTGTCTGAGAAATGGCTGGTAATTATTTTCCCCATTTTGCCAATATTTTTTTCACCTTTAAATCACACTTCTTTGCTTGCTTTGCCGGGTGGCAGTTTTAAGTTTCGTACAATCTCGTTCAGGGATTCTTGGGGTTCCTTCTGCACCACAGGGATTCTGTTGAGAAAGTCCTTGCTTGGGTCTCTCCCCTTTTAAGGATTTTACCTATTTTATCTTTCAGCAGATTCAGTGTTTTTGTTTGATATCTAGGTGTTTGTTTGATTTTAGTCCAGGATGTGAGACAAGTCTAGATTCATCCCCACACCTGAAAACATGTGGCATTGGTAAGGGCACTGTACGAACCAAAAGCAAGGGCTTAAGAGAACAAAATTTCAATAGAAGAAAACTGGAATTTTATGTCATGATTTATAATAGGATGTCATCTATTATTATTATATTTTTGGGTTGGAGACAGAGTCTCACTCTACAGTGACATCCAGGCTGGCCCTGAGCCCGCTCTAGCTCTGAACTCACCACAATCCTCCTGACTGAACCTCACAAGTGCCACCATGCCCACTTATTTTTATGCAGTGCTGGGAAATCAAACCTTGTGCATGCTGGACAAGTGCTCTAACCACCGAGGTATGCCCCAGCCTATGTATTGTTTAAAGATGAAATTATATGTGAGTTAGAACTTACATGTTTTTCAAAACAAGACCACCTTTTGCAGCTCTCCAAATTTGGGCTAGAACTATCTCAGTGCTTAAGATTAGTGAATACTCTTTTTTTATTTTTAAAGACGTCAATATTAAATTGGCCAACAGTAGTTAAAAATAATAAAAATTCTAAAACTGTGATGAAAAATGAGAAAATAGATTCCATCACCAAATCACAAGAATAAGGTGAGCGGGTCAGAAGCAGTTAGGACTGGGCTGAAGGACAGGAGGGAAGAAGAGAGACATTAGAGTGAGAATGTGTGTGTGTGTGTGTGTGTGTGTGTGTGCATGTGTATGTGTGTGTGTGTGTGTGCTTTTTCAATACCTTGAAAAAGCAAAACTGACAGAAAAAAACTAGTTTCAAAAAGCAGAAGGAGCAACAGAGTCACTCTAAGAGAAGGAAAGAAGACATAAAAATCACTAGTATTTTTAGAACAAGGTCCTTGAAAATGATGAGAACCAGAATTTCAAGTATTTGGAACCAGAAAGGTGATCAGGAGGACAAGAAAAGAGCAGTAAAATGATTCATGGAATTGGGAACAGAGAAGGCGACAGCCTGGCAGCTGTTTCCAGAGGAACAAAGCGGCTAAGCACAAGTCACCAGGTCCCTTTGGTTTTCTTACCAAAAACCAGACGAGAGCCGAAGGCTTCTGCTGTGATCCGCAGGTGTGCAGAGTCCTGCCTGGTCCCCATGCTCAGGCACAGTGATGTCGTGGAGTGTGTGTGTGTGTGGCTTTCTGGGCTCTCCCATTTTCATCTGTTTTCCAGAGTGAGCTTCCTGACCTAGACCCCACGTGACGTCACGTAAAGAAATCCTAAGTGAATCATTCCTAAGTGGCATAGATAGGATAGCAGGCCTCTAGGATGACCAGGAGATTGCACTAGAGATACACAATCAAGTGGGAAGATGCATCTGTGCGCCCACGCAGACACGCACACACAGTGCGGGACGTTCCACAATTTGTATAGGAATGGAGGTAAACATGAGTGGATGGCGGGTCGTGGTAGAAGTAGGTGTATGTGTAGTCTGAGGCAATCTGGGAGGAGCTTAAGATGTAAATAAGATGTGAGCGTGCTCTCTTCTTGTTGTTTTTGTTTTGTGACCCTAGAAATTGAGCTCAGGGTCTTTTTTTGCTTTTAATTTTGATTTTGAGACAGAATCTTCGTATATTCCTAAGTTGCCCAGGTTAGGCTCAAACTTGTGATCTTCCTGCCTCAACCTCCCTGAGTGCTGGGATTGCAGGCCGGCACACCCTAGGCCCAGTTGAGCGTGTCCTTATGTAACTACAGGGCTGGGATGTGCGTGGAGTCTGGCCAAAGGCTGCAGGCAGGGAGCCGCAGCCCTGGACTCCTGTGGGAATGGAGGCTGTGGTTCACCAGTGAGGAGGAGATGGCAGAGAGCCCTGCTGCCTGGACACCATGTGTAGATCTCTCTCCTGGATCATTCTTCCACATATAAACCTATGTAATGAGGTTTATTTGGTTTAACATGTGTGAATGCTGTCGCCTGTGGTAGAGGTTCCCATCCCACGATCACCGCGTCCCAACATCCACACTGCCTCCTCCAAATATTCCACTGTAGAATATTTAACTTTTGAAATATGTAAATTTTCCTCTAAAAAGATGTCACTCATTAATACTGCCACCAACTGTGACGAAAGTGTCTTCTCCTCTTGCAGAAGATGAGGTCTTTGCCACTAAATTCAATAAACCTGTACCCTGGTCCTCTTGCAAATATGCCCACCTGCCCTGTATGGGCTGCTGAAGCCATGAGAGACATAGGTGACTGTGACGCGGCTGGCCAGCACAGCATAGCGTGCGGATGCGGGAGATGGACCGGCTTGAACAGGCTGTGCACATGGGCAGAAACGTGACAGTGACAGTGCTGAAGAGTTCCTTCTGTGGGGGCGCAGCTCAGTGATTAGAACCTTGCCTAGGAAGCACCAGGCCTGGTTTGATCTTCCTGCACGACATAATAGCTGCGTGTGGTGGCAGATACGTGGGCGATAGAGTGAGACCCTGCTCAGAAAACAAATAAATAAATAAATAAATAAAAGACTAGATTTTCTGGCTCTCAGCCCTACTGGGCCATGAATTTCTCTTTCCAGTGCCTGCTGCTGTCCTGTGCACCAACACTTGAGTGGATGTTTGTTTCAAAAGAATGTTGAATTCTGAAAATGGTTAAAAGAATTAGCTGGTGGTGCTGGCCTGAAATCTCAGAACTCTAGGAGGCTGAGGCCCTTTCTGGCAACTTAGTGACTTAGCAAGACAGGTCTGGGGTCGGGGGAGGAGGAGAAAGGTTGAGATACAGCCAGCCCACTGTGAAGGTCCTGAGTATCAAAGCCAGAACCCAAAAATAAAATAAAGCGTTGTCCATTAAGTGAAACCAGATCAAGGACTCCTATCTGTACATTCTGGATTTTCAGGTCAGGAAGAAATTCCTTTTTAAAATTTTTAATGTGGAGTTCTCACTAAATGGTGCAAGCTGGCCTCAAATTTGTAATCCTCCTGTCTAAGCCTTGGAGGTAGTTGGGATTGCAGTCACATCCAGGCACACTCAGATATGCCCAGCTAAAGAATGAATGTATGAACAAGCTTGTGTTGTGGTGTTTGGGTCAGACCTGGGTCCTCATCCTAGCGAGGCAAGCTTGGCACCACTGATCCATATCTTCTTCTGTGTCTCCAGTCCCAGACTTAGCTGCACAAAACAAAGGATTAAAACTTTTTTCTTTTGGCAGTACATGGAATTGAACTGAGAGACGTCTTAACCTTTTGTAAAAAAAAAAAAAAATTCATCTTGAGACACAGTCTAGCTGTTTTGCTAGGTTGCCCAAAGTACGTGCTCAGAGAGGTGTGGGCTGTTCACACCCTGGGGTGTGCAGAGAGATCAACCTCAGGAGCAAGTGTGGTGTCCGGTAGACCCACAGGCTGCGGCACTAGGTGAGGGAACCAGTGACTCAGGGTGCACGAGAGGCACAGACTCCAAGAGATGCGGAGCCCAGAGCGCCCCCAGGCAGGTAACACACTCTGGACATTTTCCAAGCAGGAAAGGAGGGGACAGGTTATCGATCCACAGCAGAACATAAGTGTGGGAGCCCAGTAAGGCCCAGTTTGATTTACTGTCTGTCCCCTATAGCTGGAGGACTCCAGTACCACAGGGCCTCAAGCCACTCACCCAAACACCTCAAAGTGGAGAATGTTTTTGGACTTGTTTTGTTTTTCTTTGTATCTTGGGTTTTTGCTTTGCTGTTTTCTCCTTGTGTCTCTCTCTTTTTTTGTCTCTTGCTTTATTTGGCCTCATTTCATTTTTTTTCCTGTTACTCTTACCAAAGGCTTCTTTTCCTTTTCTTTCCTTTTTCTTTTCTTTTCTTTTTTTTTTGGGACAAGGTCTTGCTCTGTAGCCCAACTTTTACCAAATTCTACCTACTTTCTTTGAGTCCTTCATTGAATTTTACCTTCCTTCTCTCTCCTCCTTTTCCTCTTCTCCTTTTCCTGTTTTTTTTTTCAAAATTGACTTCTTGCTCCTGTTCTCCCTTCCCTCTCCCACCATTTTTATTATCATTGTGGCTCAGAGTTAATAATTTTTAGCTATTTAGTTTACCTAAGATACTATTGCAGATTTCTGTTATTACTGGTAGTGTCGTGTATGGTTACTAGATCTTTACAATATGCTGACATTTGATTTGCCTCTGTGGCCATATTGCCAGGACAGACTCCTTGGCTACTATCAAGGTGACACGGTAGTAGCCTTTAGTTATTATGATGTGTCATATCCAGTGTTTCTTATGTTCTGACATTCTTTCATGCCTTGCCTCCAGGACAGCCCAGTTGGGAGGGGGAGAGTGAAGGGGAAGTAGTCAAATGTCGGCACTTTTATGAGAACATTCTGTGACTTTAGTTCTATGAAGCCAAAGTGGAAGAGAGGACAGGCAAATCTTCAGTTTGTGTTGCATTAAATGAGAAGGCGTGCAGACTTGGAAAAGCAACAGCACAAAGTAGTTTGTTGTTTGTTTTCCTGAAAGTGAAAGTCCAATTGTAAAACTTTGATTGGCATGTGACTAATCGGTTGAGGGTTCTTTTGCCCTACTGAGATAGGCATCATGAATTGGCAATGGGCTGCTCTGCGGGGGGCCCTGAGATGACCAGCCAACAATGGTTGATGCCGTCTGTCACTGACTGGCACTGCTGGTTACTGGTGTTTGTCTCTGCAATAGCTATTTTTTGGCACCAGCTTGTGCCAAATGCTGCCAGCCAGCTCTGCCATTTGCTGGTACTGGGGCTACTGGCTGCTGATGCCCGTGCTGGCTTCTGCCAGACACTGGCTGTTAACTGTGGCTGATGCTGGATTCTGCTGTTGCCGGCATCGGCCACTGCTGTGCAGTGCCACCTTGCGCTGGGCACCTTCGGCTGACTCTGGGGTGTTGGTTTCTAGAGCCAGTTCTCATCGGCTGCTTGTCTCTGGAGTTCTTCAGGTCTGACCACACCTTGTGTTGTTAGTTTTTTTTTTTTTTAAACAACAACTTTGTCCACACTGCTCTTGAGTAGATTTACAGATGTATCAGTGTAAGGAAGGCCTTCTGTGAGCAGGACCTGTGCTCAGCAGAGGAAGCCAGCACACCAGAGGGTGCTCACCTAGGGTACACTAAAGGGTGAGGGTTATGAGAGAAGCACTGCTTATGTCGTGGTAACGGGACTCCGCTTAGTCCAAAATTGAGTTTGCTGACTGGTCCACAATCAAGCCACAAATCTGAGCCCACTGCTTGGTCCTAACTTAATTCTACTGCGTAGTCTAAATTCAGTCTAGGCAGTTACCTTCTGGAGGGGGTGTAGAATGTCCAGGAGAAGGGCAGCTGTCAACGGTGGCTGGCAGGACGTTTGGTGGACAGATACTACCCCCAAGTGAGAGAATGCCAGGTCCAGAGAGTCTTCAGGAGGGCTAACTGTGCTGGTCACAGCTTACTGAGGTTTGGGGATGTTGGAGTTACTAAAACTGGACTCGGATTGGTCTCTCCCTGGTCTTGGTCACATTGAAGTGGCTTCCTCTTCCACTTTATCAAAGCAGCTGTAGGAGGGCCTGGTGGGGCAGCAACAAGGTGGCTGTGCTGGTTCAGCTGAGTGGCATCTGACCTTGAACAACCAGGAGAGCCGCCACAGGGAAGCCGGGAGGCAGAGTGTCCCTGCTCCTTCTTGTGTAGGGTCAGGGGGCCGGAAACAGAGATGGGCGGGGCGTGGCAGCCATCGGGAATTGTCAGCATCCCTTGGCTGACGGGGAGAGAAAGGGAGAGGCGAGTCAGGTGCTTCTTGCCTGGCTGGGAACGGAATTCCGGGGCCCCGGGGATCCCGCCTCGAGGGGCGGGTGGGGAGGTGGGGCGGCTCTCGTGGGCTAGGGCAAGTCCGTCTGCCCGGCCCGGCTCCCTCCGAAAACTCGTGGACTTCGTGCTGTTTACATTCGGCCCAGGCTCGGGAGCTGGAGTCCCCCAGTCCCAGGGCTCGGGCCCTCATGCTAGAAGCGCTGCCTCGACTCGCACGCCCCACCGATCGCGACCCCGGCGGCCGGAGGCGGGACCCGAGCGGCTGCCACCCCCAGGCAGAGGCAGCACGCTCGGAGACAGGGCTGGACAAGGTCCTGCGGTGGCTCCCGCCCTCTGGGCAGCACCGTGAGCAGAGCCGGGGGCGCGGCGGCATCATGCGGGCCAGCTGCCAGCTGAGGGCCGGCGCAGCCCTCCCGGGACCCTCTCGGTGCCGCCCGAAGATCACAGACAGTCCAGAAGCTGGCATCGGACCAAGAGGACGCTCACGGCAGCGGCTCCGCGTGCGCCACGCCGCTGTCCGGAGCCGTGACTGAGATTTGCGGCGGAGGCTGCGGCGCCTTTGGGAGAAGCAGCAGCCCCCTCGCCTGCGCGTGGCCGTCGCGGAGCGCCCGGGTCGGCAGCGTCGCGGAAGAGTTGTGCCAGGAGTCCACGCCGAATGTGGACTAGCCGTTCCGGCACCGAGCAGCGCGTCCTGGAAGCTCTGCGTGGGCAGGAGCCGGGCGGCTCTGGAACGGGCTGCCCGCCGCAGGCAGCGCCTGGAGCCCAGCGGCTCCTCGCAGCTCGCGCTACACCAGCTGCGCTTTACGGAGATCCCGGTGACGCACTGCGGCGGGGCCTGGAGAGTCTCCCTACTGCCCCCTGCTGGATAACAGCCACCGGGCGGAGACCCGCGAGACCGTCACGGGGTGCCTGTTCCCTGCTGGGGCTTCCCGCGCAGTCCCCCTGAGCGTCAGCTTCGCCTGCGGCTGTGGCGCTGCTCTGCGGACGAGCAGCGAGGCTGTGACTGGCTTCTGGAGTCGCAAGGGCGAGCTGCCGATCGAGACTGAACTTGGCACGAAGTGCTGGTACCACTGAGTGGTCATTCGCTTGTCCCATCCTCCGCAGCGGACATTGGATTCCTGCCCTCCCATCAAACTCACCTGCGGCCGTGTTGTCTCCCCAGATGCTCTCAACAAGCTCATCAATGCAGGACAGCTGAAGAGTCCTTACTGTCACATGGCTCAGAATCCAGCGGACGGAAAGTGCTCATTCTGATTCCTGCCCGAGCTGGGCGGGAAGGGGCTTTCCACCTGCCAGTCCTTAGCCTGTCTCAGCGGAGTGGCCCTGGCCCTAGCTTATGGATTTGTTTCAGAACACCTCGCTACGGAGCGCTGTCATGGCGGAGCCTGCCGTGGGTGGCATGTGCCATGGGGGGAGCTGAGGGGCCTTTGGGCTCTTTGGCTGTATAGGAGGTGCAGGCTTCTGTCCTGCTCTGTCTGATTATATTTGCCCTTGACTTTGTGGCAGCTGGCAGAGTAGCAAAGGCCTTGGTCCTCAGCAGCAGACCTAGTCCCACCCCTGCCCAAAGCCAGTCCTCAGGCCATGCCAAGGCTCATGTCCTCCCCTGCCCCTCAGCCCAGGGTGTCCTGTCACGGCCCTTCATTGTGTGGCCTCAGTTACATATATCCAGCCCAACTGGAAGTACTCCACATTAGAATTGAATGTTGCTGTTTTATAACTTTGAGCAAATATATTTGTGGCCTTTCTCAAAAAAAAAAAAAAAAAAAAAAAAGAACACAACTCCAAACTAAAGAAAACCTCAAAAGGAGGTTCTGAACTGCCAATTACTCATTGTGTGTTAGGTTTTCATAACTGTGCCACAATTATTCACCCCAATATTATAAACGTTAACCCAGCACTTCGGAATTTGTACCCATGGTCTTGTGGTGCATGTTGGGGGCTTTCTGAGGTCTGGCTAATTCTATGTAGTAAGTTTATCATCATTCAGTGTGAGATTTATTTCTTTATTTTGAGACAGGGTCACACTCTGTGGCCCAGGCTGATACTGAACTCACTATGTAGCCCAGGCTGGCCTTGAACTCATGGCAGTCCTCCTGCTTCAGCCTCCCAAGTGCTGGGATCACAGGCACGCACAACCACACTCAGCTTATGTGGGGAGCTGAACCCAGAGCCTTGTGCTTGCTAGGCAGGCTCTTTAACAGCTGTGGTACTCCTCCAGCCCTGTGAGAGATGTTTGCTGCATATGTAGAGGTGATGATATATGCCAAATGTGAAACAACTGAAAGGATCTAAGAAACTCTGTGACTTGTATGGGACCAGTGGAAAAATATTTATTCACATGAAATAAAAATCTAACTAAACTGAGAAGGTAACATTTCAAGTCTTACTTTATGCCAGAAATTATTGCTTCATAGTTTAAATAATTCCTTGTGATTTAAAACGTTTCTGTTCAGCATTTTATAGCAAAATTGTAACTTAGTCTCTCATCACAACCGTTGAATAAATAATGTTTTTATTTCATTCAATGAAATATTTTCATTTTCTACATGGCATGTAAATTATACTCAGCAGAGTTGGGCCCATGTTATATTACAGACAACACTGATAGTTTAAATGTTTAACATATCCAAGCATACACAGAGAGAAAGGAGAAGGTAGTGGGAACTGAGTATTTTAAAATTTATTTACTCATTTATTTGAACAAGGTCTCTTTCTGTAGTCCAGGCTGGCCCTGAACTCACTATGTAGCTCAGGCTGACCTTGGACTCCTGCCTTAGCCTCCTGAGAGCTGGGATTACAGGCATGCACCACCCTGCTCGGCTTATGTGGTGCTAGGGAATTGAACTCAGGTACTTAGTGCTTGAAGTGCTTTAACTGCTGAGCTATTCCTCCAGCCCTGAGTATTTTTTTTAATAACTTGAAAATCTATTGTGCACTATCCACAAGATACAGATTCAGCCTATTCAACAGGAATAGAAAATTTGTTTTTATGTTTCCCTTCATTTTCATATATATATATATATATATATATATATATATATATATATATATATATATATGAGATAGACAATGGTTACACTGAACTTGAGCATTTTGTGCACATACATGTCATGTCAACATCACTATCCCCTTCACTCCCCCTTTTTGACCCTCCTGTACCATCTCCACCCCCCTACTCCCCCACCACACCTATTTAGTTCTATAGAATGCTATATTCTGGGTTTCTCATATTAGAGAAACCATGAATATTTAACCTTCTGAGTTTGACTTACTTCACTAAACAGATAATCTCAAGTTGTGTCCATTTACCTACAAAAGCCTCAAATCTATCCGTCTTTATGGAAGAGTAGTACTCCATCGTGCCAACAGAAATACAGAAACTGATTATATATATATATATATATATATATATATATATATATATATATATATGTATGTATTATGCAGCTATGAAGAAGAATAAAATCCTATTATTTGCAGGAAAATAGATGGAACTTGAGGACATTGCACTAGGTGAAACAAGCCAGATATAAAAAAACTAGCCCTGTGTATTTTTTCTTATATGTGGAAATTTAAAACTTAAACTGACCTAAAAGTAAAGTAGTGATTAGTAGAAAAGAGAAGGATAAAAGTGAGCTTGATTTGATCAGCACCTGCTGAATGCATATAAGGAAATGTCACACTCTACCATGTCAATAAATATGTACATTTGATGCATGTCAAAAAGAAGGAAATCCATGTATGTTTTTGGAATGTAAAAACAAAATTAGAAGAAAAATATGTGGTCATAAAAAAGGTTAAAGTATTCTGTTTATTAAAGCTCATACTTGGAATGTTGGGTAAACAATTCTTAAAATATGAAGAGGTCTAGACAAAATCTTCATTTTTTGAAAACAAAATGTCATTTTATAATGCCTACAAAACAACCCAGCAGTATAAGACCCTCCACCTCTGCCCTACCACTACAACAAAGGCCTAGAGTAAACAATTGTCTCCCTCAAGTAGGGCAAGAAGAAATGGTCCTATATTGGATCTGGAGGAAGATTTAGATTATGTTAAGGAAATCATGTCTGATGATGAAAACATTCAAAAATGAGATTCAGTTCTCATCTATCTCACGTGGCTTCATTAAGGATGGAAATAAAGAAGTTTTATAATAACTCTCAAATTTAGCTCAATCAAAATCACAAGTGCCTTTTAAAACACTTAGTCCCACTGCCCAGAGAGCTGGAGTCATCAAGTCTCACATGGGGCCTTGCACTTGTAACTTTTTCCTGGAGAAGCTAAGCCAACATTTGGGGCCACACCTTGAGAAGCACAGGGTGGATTGCGGTCCCAGAAGTCTCCTACTCATCCTACTCCTCATTCTCTTTACAGATATTCACCAAGAGCACACGGCTGGGTTGGCTGCTCTGTATTTTCACACACTTGAACTGTTGTCATTTATTCCTGAAATGACTTTGCTTTGGGTGTAGCCAGTAGATGGAGTGGGCTCCTCATTGAAGGCCTTCTCCAGCATGCTCTTCAGGGACTGTCTTGCTGTCTTTCTAAAATCCTTCCCCAGGAGGGCATATAGGAAAGGGTTCAGGCAACTATTGGCAGAGGCTAGTGCAATGGACACACGGTCCCAGGACAACACTGCTTCCCCAAAGGGAGTGAAAGGATCAATAAGCAATGAAAGGACTCCAAAAACGTGGTACGGAGTCCAGCAGACTAGAAAGGCGGTCACCACCACCACAGCCACCTGAAAGATTTTTCTGCGAGACTTGGCAAAGTGGTCCCTTCGCATTCGAAAGACCATGAGGCCGTAACAGGCCACCATGATGACAGAAGGCATCAGGAATCCCGCCACAAGCCTTGTGAAGGTTATTGTTACCAGAGGTGTTGGCACCTGGTTTAAGTCATCATACTGGAATTCTTGTGTTACCTCAGGTATGTAGAAGGGATTTCTGGAATCATGGAGGGAGGTGTCTGAATCTGTGGAGAGAAAAGCATCAGAGTTGTCCAGGGTGTCAGGTAGGCCGTTGTCGATGGGAAAGCCATTGGCGACTTGGGTTGAGATCACATCGGCAGATTCATGTACACCGTAATACGGGTGTTGAGTAGACAATCTTGCTAAATCTACATGGAGTGAATGTGCAGAAGGCTTTTGAGATATTTGAGAATAGAGGACAGGGGTGGTTGCCCAAGGAAGAGCATGTGTTTGTGAAGAGGAAGAATCTAACTTACCTTCTGTTTCTCCAGGCAGCTTAATGGAGTCATTGGGAGATCCTTGGTCCACTGGATCTGGGAAATAGGTGTAGTCCCAATAATCATATGAGTTGGAGGGACCAAAATTGTAGCTACAGATAGTATTGTTGTCTGTAGTTAATATTTCTCTGTACACGAACACAGGTGTACACATCAGAAACGCCACCATCCAAATAACTCCACAGATAATGTGGGCCGTCCTCACACTGCGGTGATTCTGGCACCAGATGGGCTTGAGTACCACCACACAGCGGTCCAAGCTAATAGCAGTGAGCAGGAAGATGCTGGCAAACATGTTGAGGAGGACCACAGAGGGGAGAAGCTTGCACATGAACCAGCCATAGGGCCAGTGTCCCCTGACAGCCAGCTGAGCCAGGGAGAAGGGCAAGGAGAGGCAGCAGAGAAAGTCTGCCAGGGTGAGGTGGAGAAACCAGACTGTGCTCACGGTCCTCTGCATCTTTAGGCCGGCCACCCACAACACCAGCCCATTGCCGGGCAACCCCAGCAAGAAGGTGAGGCCAAGAATAACCATGGAGATGATTGTCTCTGGTTGATATCCAGTTTGTAAGAGGAGGCTGGTTGAGCTAGTCTCAGCAGAGAAGTTCCCCATGGCTAATCTGCAAAAGATGAAAGAAAATGTTAAATCCAGCAAAATCTTTGTAAAAACGTGTATCGTTGGAGTTTTTAATTTCCTACACAATGATGTGGCATCACAATGTCAAAAGGCCCTCACGGCATTTTAATTTGTGTTTGTTGACTTCATCCTGGACCAAGGTAACATATTCTCTAATATATCATTTAAAATCTGCTGCATTGACTCAAATGAGTACCTAAATAATAACTTCCCATGAAGTCTGTATCGATGGGAATTTCCCTTCTCTCTTATACTTTCATGCCTCCTTTTCCACTGGTTCCTTTCCTCGCCTTGTCAAATAAGTCAAGTTACTAAACCAACAAAAATGTCTAAGATGGTGCTCCCAACATGTGGTCATAAAAGGGCTAAAGAAGGCTTTAGCCCCATGCAACACGATAAGCAAATATTAAATTTTACATATTTTTATTTCTGTAAGAGCAGGTGCTCTATGTATTCTGTCAGCAGACTCTCAAAGGACTCACCACATAGAAAGAGAAGCCAGACTTCTGTTTCTTTCTTTACTCTCTGTGAAGCAAGATGCTAAGTAGACAAATTGGGTCCTTAGCAGGCCCTTTCCGTGGTGTCTGTGACGCGGTCCTCCCGGCTCTGAACACCGTCACGTTTCTGTGTTATCTACCAGTGACTTTCATTCCCTAGTCCTTCTCGAACGCTGTTTGACTCCTTTTGGAGTTTTGGCATTCATTTTAGTGCCTTCTTTCTTCCGTGTTTAGTCCCTACCTGTTAAAGTTCTACTGATTATCAAAGTCAAGCTCAAATATGACATCTTCTTGGAAATATTCTTTTATAATCCCATTCAGAAAATTTCAGAGAAGATGGTGGACATCCTATTCAATGGCTCCACACAGGCTCATCCAATCAATTGAGATACAGTTAAAAAGCAAACAAACAAACTACTTGCTCAACTCAGCTCAGTCTGTCTTGGAATGAGAGGGGAAGCAAATAACAAGTGAGCCAGTCAATTGGCTCAAGCAAGACATACTTAAAAATTCACAAGAAATGATTAGCAATCTTAAAGAGGAATTTACCAAACAAATAAGTCTTAAATGGATGAAGAGTTTACTAAGTTTATAGAAGACACAAATAAAAAGCTAACTGAGATAAATACATTAAAGGACATTTTGGTAGAAAAGTAGAGAATCTGAAAAGAAATCTAGCTGAAGTTAAGGAGATGAAAAATTTATTCAAAAGCAAAGGAAGATAGCTTGAACATTGGGAGGACAGAATTTCAGATTTTGAGAAAAGGTTGATGAGTTCAGTGCTGCAATCAGCAAGGCTTCCAAAAGGAGAGTTAGGCAAGCTGGCGGGAGACAGCAGCTGCTGGGTAACTCAGTGTGAAGCAGCCTCCGAACTGTGGGTGTGAGAGACAAAGCAGAAGGAAAGGCAATAGTTATAAAAAGTTTATTCACTAAAACCATGGTGGAAAGTTTCTCAAACCTAGGAAAAGAAATTAATATTCAGGTACAAGAAGAGATTTAAAAAAAAATAAGAGACTTCCAGTAAGATGGCAGGAGAGTAACAGAACTGACCATGTCTTCTTGTAGGCTCACTCAAAAACTTGAGACATAGTTAAAAACTGCAGTTCAACTCAGCTAGGAGAGGCTTGCAGGCCCATCAGGAGCTGAAGAAAGCAACAGTCTAGAAGCTGCCCCCGGCGACTATGAAGGATTGTAGTTGCCGGGGTTCACAGACTGAGGTAAGTCTGGAGTCAGCAGCCTCAGACGTAGGTAAGCCTGGATCTAGGAGATGTCGAAGTTGATGGTGGCTGATAGCCCCAGCTTCCAGAAACAAGCCTGCAGATGGCGCAAACTGCAAATACACCGCAAGACTCCCATTTAAAAATATTTATTTTATTTACATGTCACCTCCCTTTCACTTTCCCACCTTCTCACCCCCACTTCCTTTACCCTCTTCACAAAGTCCACCTTTTTCCTTTTTTTCTGTATCTCTTACATTTTTTATGGTTTTGTTTTCTCATATTAGAGAGATCATATTAACTTTCTGGATCTGATTCATTTCACTGAGCATAATGATCTCAAGATGTGCCCATTTGTCTATGAATGGCTCATAGTTGTCATTTTTAATGGTATAGTAATACTCCATCATATATATATATATATATATATATATATATATATATATATATATATAAAATTTTCTTTATCTAGTCCTCCGTACTAGGCATATTGTCTTCCTCCAAGATTCCAAGATTTGGCTACTATACATTGTGCTGCTATACACATGAGCATGCATGTATCACTATAGTGTGACGACTTTAACTCTTTCGGGAAGATACCCAGGTACAGCTGGGGCAAATGGAATTGCTGATGTTCGGTTTTCCGAGGAATTGCTGTACTGCTTCCCACAGGGGTTATAGCAGTTTGAAGTCCCATCAGCAACAGAGGAGGTCCCCTTTCCCCCACAGCATCCACCAACATTTTGAGTTATTAATAGCAGCCATTCTTACTGGAGTTATATGGAACCTCAGTGTTGTTTTGATGTGCATTTATGTGATGTCTAAAGATGTTGAATGCTTTTTTCATGTTTTTATTGGCTTCTTCTGAGAACTGTTTATTCATTTCAGATTCCCATTTTTGATTGAGTCTTTTAATTTAGAGGGTCTAATTTTTTTCAATTTTTTGTTTACTTTTGATAATAGTCCTCTGTCTGAGGAGTAGCTGGCAAAGATTATTTTCCCATTCTGTGGGTGCTGTCTTCACTCTGTTGTTTCCTTTGCTGTGCAGAACTTTTTAATTTCATGTAATCCCACATGTTGATTCTGGGTGTTATCTCTAGTGCTTTGAGTATTATTTGAGTACTTAATGTTTCCATTTTAATGTTTAAGTCTTTGACCCATTTTGATTTGATTTTGGTACATGGTGAACACTGTGGGCCTAGTTTCATTCTTCCGCATGCTGGTAGTCACTTTTCCCAGCACCATGTGTTAAAGAGGCTGTCTTTACCCCAGCGTGTATTTTTGGGCCTTTTGTTGAACAGCACACGACTGAAGGTATGCGGGGATGTTTCTACCTCCTCAATTCTATGCCGCTGACCCACCTGTCAGTTCTTATGCCAATACCACATTTTTTTTTTTAATCACTGTTGCTGTGTACCATAATTTGATACCTGGTACTGTGATGCCTCCTGATTTTTACTTTGTTGCTTAGGGTTGTTTTGGCTATTCAGGGCCTCTTGTGGTTCCATATACATTTTTGAACTGTTTTTTCTAGTTCTGTAAAAAAAAAAAATGCTAAGTATCTTGATTGGGATTGCACTGAATCTAAATGACAGTTTAGGTAGTATGGCCATTTTGACAATGTTAGTTCTACCTGTTTGGGAACAGAAGATGTCTTTCAATTTTTTAAAATTCTTTTTCAGTTTCTTTTCTTGGAATACTATTGTTCTCAATATAAATGTCTTTTCACTTGTTTTGTTAGGTTGATTCCTAGCTATCTGATTTTCTTTGAGGAAACTCTGAATGGGATTGTTTTTCTGATCTTTTTCTCTGTGTTTTCATTGTTGCTGTAGAGGAATGCTACTGATTTTTGTATATTGTTTTGATATCCTGCAACTTGGCTGAATTTGTGTATTTGGTCTCAGAGTCTCCTGGTGGAGTTTTGGGGTCCTCTATGTAAAGGATCCTGTCATCTGCAAATAAGGCTAGTTTGACTTCTTCTTTTTCTATGCATATTCTCTTTATTCCAGTCTCTTGCCTGATTGCTCCTGCTAAGGTTTTGAGTATTATGTTACCTAGAAGCGGCAAGAGTGGACACCCTTGCCTTGTTCCTGATTTGAAAGGAAATGCTTTTAGTTTTTCCCCATTTAGAAGATGTCGGCTGAAGGATTGTCATAAATTGCAAGTCTCTCATTGAAAAAGCCTTCTGAAGTTTAGACTATTGTGGAAGAAGCAGCTCTTGGTAGTGCCATAATAGGTTATGACATAGGCAGGAGACATTTTGAAAAGAGCCTGAGTCTGAATTCTTTAGGGTAAAAGAAAACACAGACGGGCCATACATCAGGGCTTTTGGTGACACTCTTCAACAGTGCCTAAGAAAAAACTGGGCAAGATACAGTTGAAGAGAAGAGAGAAAGGCTGCCAGTCTTCTGAATGGCTTGGGAGTAATGGGAGCACATTAGAGGGGAGGGAAGCTGGGACAGGTGGGAGTTCTGCTGAGGAGGCTGGATGTGAACACTATACCATTCAGGCATTCAGACTGTTAGTTCCCCCTTCACTGTCTACTCTAAGCACAGAATTCAGAGGACTTTTGCTTCCCAAACTAGCTGTTCAAAGAAACATCTCACCTAGGCCACTAAAGTGAAGTCTCTTAGCAATAGAATCATGAGAAGATAAGGGACCCGATCTGAGACCCCAGAAACTAATGTCATGGACTAATGTCATAGTGGAACTCATAAGAAAAGAAGTAAAAAACCAAATAAGCCAGTTGACTTTTGCAAATAGTCAGTTCAAATGAGACATTCTTAAAGAAATGCAAGTAATGATCAGCAAACTTAAAAATAAACTTAGTAAGCAAATAATGGTTTTAGTGAATGCAAAGCTTACTGAGCATGTAGAAGACAAAATAAAAATTGGCTGAAGTAAACAAGAAAATGCAAGATATGAAGAAACATTTTGATAGAGAAGAAGTTTTGAAAAAAATCTAGCTGAAATTAGTATAAAACAAATTTATTTGATAGCAGAGGAAGCTGCCTCAAACATCATGAGAACAGAATTTCAGACTTTGAAGACAGGGCTGAGAAGACAATGCTGTAATCAGGCATGACTTCAAAATTAGAAGTGAGCAAAGTAGCTGGCTAGAACAGCTGATGGAGGATTCAAAGAGAACCAACCTCAGAATCATGGGTATGGGAGAAAGAGCAGAAACAAGCACAAAAGGTATAAAGATTTTATTCACTAAAACCATGCAAGAAATTTCCCCAAATGTAGGAAAAGCAATTAATATTCAGGTACAAGAAGCTTGTAGAATGCCAAATAACCTTGATCACGAAATAAACTCACCATGACAGAAATTTAGAAATTTAACACAAAGAGAGAATATTAAAAAGAAATAAGAGAAAAAGCACACAGTATTCCACCAAGACAGGTCCATCGAAATAATTGCAGATTTCTCAATGCAAACCTTAAAGACCAGGGAGAGTGTAATGAAATCTTTCAAGCTTTAAAAGAAAATGAGTATCAACCCAAGTTGTTGGATTCAGAAACTCTATTCCTGAAAGTTGAAGAGGTACAAAGCGTTTCATGAGGAAGAAACCCTAAAGAAATTTGTGATTACTGGCCCAGAATTGCAGAAAATACTTGAAGGAATCTTAGAGACAGACAGAGAGGCAACAAGCTCCAAAGAATACACAAGAAAGGAAACATTTAAAGAGAAAGTGCAGATTCTGGGCTTAGGTGTATCCTGCGCCTTGCTACCACCCTCTCCTGCACCCCCGCACCCCAAGGTCCAGGCAGCTTGTGCACCCCAGCAGACCCTCCAAGAAACCATTCTGGGTCTAGGTGTGTCCTATGTTTTGCTGCTACCCTCTCCAGGACCTTTCCAAGGTCCTGGCAGCTCGCATGCTCCAGCAGACCTGACAAGAAACCACCTGAGGCCTAGGTGCCTCCGGCGCTGTGCCACCAACTCTCTCTGCATCCTTTCAAGGCCCCAACAGCTTATGGATGCTCCAGGAACCCACCTAGAATCCATCCCAAGCCTAGGTCTATCCAGCACTGTGCCAGACCCACCCAGAGGCTGCACCCAGTCAGGTCTATTGGGTGCTGTGCAAGATTTCAACCAGAAAGTGTTCAATATAATGGAAGAAAATTTCTCAAATCTAAGGAAAGAAATGAACATTGCACTATGTCAGGCATATAGAACTCCAAACAACTTCAACCAGAAAAGAACATCTTCATGGCACATCATAATTAAAATCCTAGAGACCCAGCACAAAGAGAGAATTTTAAAAACTGTAAGAGAAAAGCAGTGAGTGGCTTACAAAGATAAGCTCATCAGGATAACTGCAGACTTCTCAACCCAAACCCTAAAAGCCAGGAGGTCATGGAGCAACATCATCCAAGCACTAAGAGAACATAAATGTCAACCCAGACTGCTATATCTAGTGAAATTATCTTTTAAATTAGGGGGAGAAATTAAAAATTTCCATGACAAAGAAAGCCTAAAGAAATTTGTAACCACTAAACCAACATTGCAGAAAACACTTAATGGAAATTTAGACAGAGAAAGGGAGACTAATAACACCAAAGACCCCAGAGAAAAAGAGATAACAGAAAGAGGAGAATGAATTGGCAAGAGACCAAGGCAAGAAAATAACACTCAACGATTATGATGATGGCAGGACATACCAAATGCACCTTGATACTAACGATGAAAGTGAATGGCCTTAACTCACCTATCAAAAGACGCAGGCTGGCTGACTGGATCAAAAAGCAAAACCCCACAATTTGCAGCTTACAAGAGACACACCTAATGCATAAGAAAACTCATAGACTGAAAATAAAAGGATGGAATTCAATATTTCATGCAACAGGACCCAGGAAACAAGCAGGGGTAGCTATAGTATTCTCAGAATCATAAGACTTCAAAACAAAACAGATTAAGAGAAACAAAGATGGTCACTATATATTGGTTAAGGGAACAAAAGAACAGGAAGAATTCACAATCATCAATACATATGCTCCCAACTCTGGAGCATATATGTACACCAAAAAATTATTAGATCTTAAAGGACATATAGGCCCCAATACAATTACAGTAGGGGACATTAATACTCCACTATCATAGATAGACAGACCAACTACACAGAAAATCTACAAAGAAACACAACAGTGAAATGACACTATAGATAACTTGGACTTAACAGATGTCTGTAGTGTTTCACCCAACATCAACAGAATACACTTTCTTCTTAGCAGCACATGGAACATTTTCTAAAATAGACCATACTATAGGCCACAAGACATGCTTAAATAAGTACGAAGGAATCAAAATAACTCCTTGTATACATTCAGATCCCAGTGGAATAAAATTGGAAATTAACAGCAGAAGAAAGAGCAGAAAATACACAAATAACTTACTATTGACTAAACAATGGATCACAGAAGAAATCAGAGAAGAATTAAAAAGCTTCATGAAGTTAAATGATGAAGAACATACGCCATATCAGAATCTATGGGACACAATGAAAGCAGTACTTACAGGAAAATTTATAGCCATAAACATACACATCAAAAGAACAGAGCAATCACAAATAAACATGTTAATAATGCACCTCAATATTCTAGAGATACAAGAACAATCTAAGCCAAATGTAGTAGAAGAAAGGGAATTATAAAGATCAGATCTGAAATTAAAGAAATTGAAACTAAAAAAATGATAAAAATGATTACTGAATCAAAGAGCTGGTTCTTTGAAACAGTAAACAAGACTGACAAACCTCTAACTAAACTCACCAAGAGGAGAAAAACCACACACACATTAATGCAATTAGAAATGAAAAGGATGAAATTACAACAGACTCTGCAGAAATTTATAATATTTTTAGAAGTTATTTCAAATGCCTATATTTCAACAAGTTGGAAATTTTGGAAGAAATAGATGACTTAACAAAATCCAAAATTGAACGAATAAGGCATGAACACCTTGCATAGTCCCATTACACACATAGAAATTGAAGCATTAATGAAGTCTGTACTTACAAAGATAAGTCCAGGACCAGATGGCTTCATAGCAGAATTTTTTCAGTACTTCATGAAAGAACTAACTCCAATGCTTCTCAAAGTGTTCCACGGAGTTGAAAGAGAAGGGACACTGCCACATTCATTTCTGGAGGCTAACATTACCCTATTTCCAAAACCAAAGACTTAACTAGGAAGGAAAATTATAGACCAATCTCCTTAATGAATATAGATTCAAAAATTCTCAATAAGATTCTGGCAAAAAGTGGAGAGCCAGAAGTGGGGTTGGCGGTTATCCCTGGGGTGGGGAAGCAGAGGCCCTGGAGGGGGGAAAAAGAGGAGGAGGATCCTGGCTGTTATGCTGAATCAGATACTGATTCTCTTAGAACTCAGAGGCACAGAAAAAGGGAGGGGTGCCTAATTCCCCTTCCTTCCTTTCCTCAGCCTTAGCCATGATCGAGGCGGGGGAGGGGGGGGACGGGCTGAGTGAGACCGTCACTGAGACAATGGTTACCGTGACAACCGGACCCAAGAATCAGAGCCTAACCATCAAACTGTGGAAACGGAAGCCAGAGAAAAAGATGGAATGGACAAGTGACACTGTGGACAATGAGCACATGGGGTGTCGCTCATCAAAATGCTGCTGTATTTATGAGAAACCTCGGGCCTTTGGTGAGAGCTCCACTGAGAGTGACGAGGAGGTAGAGGAAGGCTGTGGTCATACACACTGTGTACGGGACCACCGCAAAGAACATCATCATACAATCCCAGAACTGATCCCCAGCACCCCTCCCCAGCCTCCTGACCCCACCCAGCCCCCTCTAGGGCCAATGCAGCAGTAAATTTCTCTCTTCCCCACCACAAAAAAAAAAAAAAAAAGATTCTGGCAAATAAAATCCATCAAGTAATCAGAAAGATCATATACCATAATCAAGTGGGCTTCATTTCTGGGATGTAAGGCTGGCTGAACATCTGTAAACCAATCAATGTAATACATCACACCAACACAAGCAAAAACAAAAACCACACGATCATCTCAATTGGTGCATAAAAAGCCTTTGATAAAATCCAACACCTTTTCATGATAAAAACTCTGAGAAAAATAGGGATAGAAGGGCTGGGTCTCAAACTCGTAGAAGCCACAGATGCCAAACCTACCACAAATATCATAGCAAATGGAGAGAAATTGAATGCATTTCCTCTTAAATCAGAAACATGACAAGGCTATCCACTCTCACCACTCTTACTCAACATAGTCCTTGAAACACTTGCCAAACACTTTCAGGCAAGAAAGTGAAATTAAAACAAAAATCATTGAAATTGATACATGCGGACCCATGTTTATAGCACCACGATTCTTAATAGCCTAATATTGAAAGTCGTCATTATGCTTAACCACAGATGAATGGATAAAGAAGATATGGTATATGTATACATGTCGGATAATACTCTGTTATAAACAAGGACAAATTTGAGTCATTTTTAGGCAAATGGATCCGCTTTGAGATTCATTAGGTTTAGCAAAATGCATCAGACACAGAAAGCTAAATATAATATGGTTTATCTATTGTGAGAAAAACCAAACCATAAATAGTAAAAGAGAGATGGAAGAAAGTGATAACATGGTTTTTGTGGAGAGAGATGGGAAAGTGTGGGTGGGGATGAGGGCATGAGAAGGGGGAAAGTGAGGATATGTAAATAAAAGAAATATGGTTCAGAAGAAAGAACACCAAATCACCTTTACCACATATACTGATATATTGGTTGGGGTTCTAGGAGAGGTATAATTGACAAAAATTAATAAGAGATACAGAAAAAATAGGCAAAACATTTGACGATGGCGGTGAAGGCAAGGACTCCCTCAATAAAACACACAAAGCACATCAAGAATCAACAAATGGGATTATATCAAATTAAAAAGAGTGAAGAGACAATCTGCAGAAGGGGAACATTTTTTTTTGCCAGCTACTCCTTGGACAGACTATTGCTTAGAATACACAAAGACTTGAAAAAAACCCCTAGCCTTTCTAAAATAGAGGACTCCATAAAATATGCGCAATTAAAATGAATACACAGTTCTCAGAAGGAGTCTTAATGGCCAATAAGTACACAAAAAAATGTTCAGCCTCTTTAGCTTTTAGAGAAATGTGATTTAAAACAATGCTGAGGTTCCATCTAACTCCAGTTAAATAGGACTGGTGTTAAGAATTCAGAAGACAGCAGTGCTGGTAAGGCTTGGGGAAAAGGAAGCCTTCTTCACCAGTGGCAAAACTGTAAACTGATATAGCCACTGTGGAAAGTGGCAGTAAGATGCCTCCAAAAACTGAAAATAGATAACTAATTTGACCCAGCTATACGTCTTCCAGGCGTCTTCCCAAGAGGGCTAAGGCTGCCACACGAGTCCCACGTGGATGCTGGTGGTCACAGCCGCACAGCTTGCTTGGTCAATAGCTGTATCTTGGAATCAGCCAATATGCCCGTCAACAGGTGCACGGATAAAGAAGATGTGGGTGTACACAAGGGAGTACTACTCTGACATAAAGAAAGCTAAATTTGAATTATTTGTAGGAAAATAGATGTGTCTTGAGACCACTATGCTTAGCGAAATGAACCAGACACCAGAGATTCTGTATCCCATGGTTTCTCTAGTGTGAGAAAATCACATCATAAAAAAGTCAAAGATGGAAGAAAGTAGGAAGATGAACTTTGATGAGGGAGAGGGGGTACAGGTGAGGGGACTGCAAGGGGGGAGGGAGTAGAGCGAGCGCCATGGGTGTGCAGATACGCCAGTGGCAGAAGCTGACTGCTGTCCCTGGGCTTCCTGTGCCTTTGCTGACAGGAGGAGCAGTGCCACTCACACAGCGTCCAGCTTCTTAATTGCACGTGTGTGTTTGATCTTTTCTCACACTCTTTGCTCAAAGGTACATTTTTGTCTGTATTATAATTATTGTCTTATCTGCTCTTCTGGGCTAAACTGTCTTGATGGTAAAGATGAGGGTTCATCAGTGCTGTCCCGGAGAAATAGCCCAGAGCCGCGTAGAACGTAAGGCTAGGGACCTCCTTTCTGTTTTAGCACTCACTTGTGGGATTGACTGTGTTAAGTTAAATGAAAAAAATTAATTCCTAGCCACTTAGCTCTGACCCCCACATGCCCCCTTAAGTCCTGCGTCGTCTGTCTCTCGGTTTCCTGCTCTTGCTGGATGTAATAGTTTGCGTGTCTTTTATAGAGGCCCCTTTTGAAAGTAGTTCTGCTGAGATAAACAAATAATGCCCCAGGACCTTGACAGATTAGCAGAAGTTAAAATTATAAGTCAACAAAAATTAAAAAAGGAAAAGAGAACTTGTCCCTATGGCTCTCTCGGTGGCTGTTTCTACCCACCGGCTCAGGTCCTCTCCCGTGCCTTCTTTCCCTGCAGGCCTGGCCCCGCCCTGACCTCTTCCCCCACACCAACGCGCAGTGTCCTAGCACGGCCTACAGTCTTGAAAGAGGACAAGAGTCTTGGACCTGGAGGACTGGAGGGTAACTGAGTGTGTAATTGCACGTGGAGGACGGAAAGCTTAAGCCAGGGCAACTCGGTGAGGCGAGGAGACCCTGTCCCAAAATAAAATCAATCAATCAATAATGGGCTGTGGGGGTAGCTCAGGGTGAGGGTTCCGGTTCTTCTCCCCAGTGCACCTGTGTGTACACGGAAAGAAAAGGGAAAGAAGGAGAAAAACAGCAAACCTCTCTTCTGTCTGCATTTATTTTTTATTTTCGATTAAGAGACTCTACGGAGTCGCAGCCAGGGCACTACTCAGATGCTGAGCCAGGGACTGCGGCGCCAGGCAAGCCTCGCGAGCCTGGGGCGCTGCTCAGAGGGCGCTCCCTGCGCCTTGCAGCACCGAGGGCTGGATAGAGCGAAAGTTCAATTAAGACGAATAAAGTGTCTGTCACGAATTACATTTTGAACGCCACTTATTATTTATTTTAAAATCAAGGTACATATGAGTGAGAACTTAAATGTGTAGAGAAAGATCGCCTTTCATTTTTTGGCCAGGTCTGGACTGAAAAATATCCTGATGTTTACGATCAGTAGATTTAAAAAAAGATTTTAGTAGTAAATTGACCAACCACAAAATATGACTAAAATTCTAAAGCTAATATTCATCTATGATGCAAAGAAAAGTAGCTTCCAGAATCTGATCATCACAGCGTAGGTGACGAAGCCAGCGCGAAAAGGAATGGCTCGAAAAACAAAGGGAACGAAAAGAACAGAGCAGGAAGGAAGGACAGGAGCGCTGGGGACAGCGAGGCTCCGGGAGCAGAGCGGGCACAGGCCCCCGAGGGGACAGCACTGGCACGAAGTCCACGGTCATTTCTAGGATGAAGCAGTCGGGTTGTCAAGTGTTTAGAACCACAAAGGTGAGCAAGGGGCCAGGAAAAGAGAAGTAGAAGTTATCCACGGACCTGGAGGAAGCAGAAGGCGACCTTGCTGTTTCCTACAAGGGCCAAGCGGGCTGTGCCGGATCGTCGCGGCTGTCAGGTGTCTTCACCGGAACGCCAGGCTCCCGCTGCAGGCGTCCGCCACCGAGGCCTGCCGGCGCCGCGTCCTGCCCGCTTCGCTCCAGCTCTTGGTCACGTAGCGCGCTCGAGTCGCCGGCTGGGCTGTCACTTATTTTTCCTCCCCCTCCCCGTTTTCTGCAGCCAGCCTCCCGGGCTGGTCGCTATCTGATCTACCAGGAGGAAGTCTTTCGTGAGTCACTTCTCAGTCGCTTGCAGGAGAAGAGCAGAAGAGGCTTTAAGGGGGAACTCGGACATGTTTTCTGAAGTGTGACGACTGATTGGGGCATTCTACTGCGCACAGCCTGCTCGTTTCATGGGTTTTACTTTAGTTTTAGACATGGAGACAAGAGCGCTGATGTTTTGAGATGGGCCAGCCGTGGTGGGGAGGGGCCGGGGGAGGACCTGTGCAAACCCATGTAGTTCACCCCGAGAACGTTCCTCTGTTGTCCGACAGGTGTGAAAACCACGCCACGCCAAATACTGAACTGTGTCCTAATCCCAAAGATAGGAAATCCAGTGAGGTATGTCATGCACGTGAGCGTGCGCGCGGGAACACACACACACACACACACACACACACACTTACAAAATGTAATGCAACCTATCCATATACACATATATTTTATTTGGCCAAACACATATGTAAAATGCAGGATTTAAACTAAGAGCCACTCAGGTCCATCCTAGCTAGGAAAAATCTGTGAACTATGTTTCAGATGTCATTTCACTTTTAGCATTTTTAATTAGTAATTATTTTTAATTCCTGTTTTTTTGAGACAGGGTCTTACTCTGTAGTCCAAGTTGGTCCTGAACTCACTATGTAACTCAGGCTGGCTTTGAACTTATGGTAATTGTCCTGCCACAGCTACGTGGGTGCTGGGATTACAGGTGTGCACCACCACAGTTGGCTTATTGCAATTTTATTTATCATTGCAGAAGTTCAGGGAAGTTATACTTTAACACATACCACTGATAAGAGTATCCTGAGCAAAGGTAAGTCAGAATTTAAAAACTTGTGATAAACAACTTTTTGTGGGGAAGGAAGAAAGAACTAGAAAATATGTTATTGGAGATACATCAAGAAAACTGTGACTTACACACACACACACACACACACACACACACACACACACACACACACACACATATATATATATATATATATATATATATATATATATGAAAGTAATCTAAATTTGAGATGGGTGAGGTCTCCATTTTTTCCAGCAAAAGTGCTTTTATTGAACTTGGTTAAATCACGTATACTTGGAGAGTCAAAAATAAAAATTAGAGTGATTTTGTTTATTTTTCATAGTTAATCTAGCTCCTGGCCTCGAATCTCTGATTACATACTTCCCACCCTCCAGTGACAGACAGAGGCAATTCCAGCCAAGGCATTTTTAATTATCTTGATTGAGAAAGAACCAATGATCCCTGGTGATGACTGCCCATGTAACAACAACAGCAGGGCCAGCATGTTGCTGCCCAGAGTTCTTCCACTATGTTCTGGAAGCTGCAAGATATTGGGGACATGTAAACATTTCTTCCCCTTGGAAAACAGAGGCACTAACAGATGGTTGAATGATGTGGGATAAGAACTATAACACGTACAAAATGTCGTGGGGTCAGAGTTTTCATTCCCATCCTTTCACATGAGTTGTATCTTTTGCCAGAAATAAATCTTCATCCAGAACCCAAAATGTTATGGATTTCTAAAAATTAGTCCTGTTTAGGAAAGCTGAGGAAAATGTCTCAGAGAAATTGATATTTATTTTTTTGAGAAATTGATATTAAATGAGAACTCAAGGCATATTCTCAAGGAGTGAGGAAGGGAATTTCAGTGTGGACAAGTGTGTCTCCCAGGAATAAAAGAGAGTTGAAAACTAAGGCAATATGTTAACCAGAAAGGAGACTGATGTTGTTTTTTTTCTGCTTAGATAGGCATAATTGTGTGCTTCCTTTTTATTTTGTTAATATTTTAATACTTATTTTGTTGATACTTTTAATATTTTGTTAGTATTTTCTTACATTTGTTGTTTTTTTTTCTTTTTGATAGTGCTGAGGATAGAACCCAGCCTCACATGCTATGTTATTTCCTTGGCCTTAGTTGTTAATTTTTAAATATTAAATTAACCTCAAATCCTTGGGGGTAAACCTCAGTTGGTCTTGGTGTATCATACCCTTGTATATTTTTATTTAAAAAATTTTTTTGAGACAGGTCTCACTGTGTAGCCTGGGCTGGGCTTGAACTCATAGCAATCCTCTCTCAGCTTCCTGAGTGCTGGAATTACCGACCTGTGTCATCACACCTGGCTTTATGTAGTGTTGGAGAATTGAACTCAGGGCCTTGTGCTCACTATTATATCCTTTTAACACATTGTTACATTTGATTTATTGATATTTTGTTAAGAATTTTTGCTCATGAGAAATAATGGTATGCAATTTTCCTGTGACATCTTGGTGTGTTTTTGATATTGAAGTGATGGACTGTCTCACGAAGATTATTGGGCAGTGATTTTCCTCTTCTGTCTCCCCATAGCACTTATAGAGGACTTCTATTATTTTTCCCCAAGATGTTTCACCTATGCTGATGCCATGCATGCCTGGAGAGTTCTTTGTGGATAGGATGTTATAAATTCAACTTGTTTTATCAATTGTCAAATTAATGTTGCTCATGTTAAATGATTAGACTTAATTTTAAATTTTGTATTTTTTCAAAGAATATTATTAGACACTTACTGTGTAAACAGTGTTGGGAAGTAAAGATGAAGAAAGCAGATTTCCTGCCTCTGAGATGCTTGAGGTACAGAGACGCATAATGTACAAGAAGATTGATTATAGAAGAAGCAAGTGGAAGCACTTGAGAAAAATGATCTCAAGTATGTAGCCAAATTGCAGGGGAGATATTATTGGAGGTGATGTGTGAACGTATAAGTCTGCTGAACTGATAGGCCAGAGGAGAATGCTTCTGGTGGAAGATTTAATGCATGCAAAAGGATGGGAATGAAAACTACCAAGAGCATAGACACTTCGGGGGGCCAGAAGAAGCTGAGTATTACTGAAATTTTAACTGGAATGTTGGAAGTCATAGAGACAGAACTGGACACAGCCAGGATTTTATGATATGCTAGAGAGAGAGAGAGAGAATGAAGGGAGTTATTTACCTTGCAACACTTTGTTATCTTATGACCCCTGGAAAAATATTGAGGGATTTTGAGCAGGAAAGTGACATAATGCAGATTTTGTGAATGACAGAATAGATGAGAATGAGAGCAGAGGCAGGGCAAGGCAGGGCAAGGGGCGAGGGGGAGACATTCAGGATAGAGATGATGAGGGCCTGAGCAAGGTAGTGGGGAAATGAGAACAAGATAGATGTTATGAACTGACAAATAGCATGACGATCCCAGATTTGCAAATTTGAGAGTCACTAATATGACTATTCAGGTACAGGCAGAGTTAAGAGACCAGTGAACCAAGAATGAAAAAGAAACAGCCAGTATGGACTACATTTATTTATTTATTTATTTATTTATTTATTTATTTGTTTATAAAGACAGCATCTCACTCTGTAGTCCAGGTCAGCCCTGAACTCAAACTCATGGCAATCCTTCTACCTCAGCCTCCGGAGTGCTGGGTGTCCATGCACCACCACCCTAAGTTTAATTGGTGCTGGGGACTTGAACCCAGGTCCTTGTGCTTGTTAGGCAAGTGCTTTAACTGCTGAGCCCTGGACTACTTTTAATAGGCATTTAGCTAGGAAAGATGAAGACTTTAAAGCTATATAAAAATGAGATGGATACAGTACAGAACTTTAAATTTGTACTATAAGATAGAAATAAAAATTTATATGAAGAAATAATGGTTAAGTAGGAGAACTTTTATTTATTTTAGAAGAGAAAGAACTTGAATATGACTTTGTGCTGAGGGAAAGGGGTGAATAAAACACAGGAACCATGAGGTACAGAAAAGAAAGGAGATAGCTGATGAAGCCAGGTTTCTGAGTAGATTGGGAGGCAGAGCTTCCAGGGTACACACGAATGGGTAGGAGGAAGTACAGGCAGAGATTCAGATAGGATCATGAATAGGGTGGCATCAAGGGAGTTCACACACACATTTTTCCTAGGGAAATAGATGTTTATCTGGGAAGAAAGAAGAGGTGAAACCTTAATGTTAAACACTTGAGAAATGCAGTAATGCCTGTAACCTCTGAAGAAATGACATAATAAAAAGTGGTAATGCCATGTCAGGTGTTATGGTCACAGCTGAGGCTCAAAATCATAAATTTTTATGAATATCAATGGCTGAAATGGTGTAATTTGCCTAATGGAGATGGATGTTGGGATTGTATATGACTGGAGTATTTTGGGTTGCCTGTGATGGAATAGGAAGTAAAGTTTATGGATGCTGGCAAGAGAAAGGCTGACACATACTGAGAAAATGAACAAAGGAAAAGAGAGAAGGCAGCGTGTTTGCACAACATGTCAAATAACGGGTATTACAGAACTTTAGTGGTGAGAGAAGTTGGATCAGGGCTCATGATAAGTTAAGAGTTTGTGACTTCAGTTATGGGTCTATTTTGGGTGACGAAAAATCTTGTGAGCACCAAGGAGGTGAGATGGAGTAGAGGCGACAGTGGGTTAGAAGCTGGGGGATGTGAGGCTTCAGGGTTACTTACGTGGACTTGCAAGTCACTGCGACGGCAAGATGTGAGAATGAGAGGAAGAAACGGAAAGAGGAAGGTGAGTAAAGAGCCAGAGCCTTTAGCTGATGATCATCAGTGCTGCTGACACAAGGGGAAAAAGGGGAATAATATTGTGTAGTCACATGACAGGCTTCATATGAACTCACAAGAGTAGAAACAGGAAACAGAAACCAAACAAGTTTTCTCTTTTTACATGTACTCCGTGAAAAATATAAGCTATGTATGCATATACATTCCTTCTATAAAAGCTTAAAAAGTAAAGTATGTAAGATAAAATAACTTATCCTACTCTAGCTTTGTATTTCTTGAGACTAATTTTTTTGTTTGTTTTTTGAGATAGGGTCTCATTCTGTAGCCCAGGCTGGCCTTGAACTCACAACAATCCTTCTGCCTCAGCCTCTTGAGTGCTGGGATTACAAGCATATGTCACCATGCCTAGTTTATGTGGTGTTGGGGGATTGAATTTGGACACTTAGTGCTTGACTTAGCAATTGCTAGGCAAGAGCTTTAACCACTGAGCCATTCCTCCAGCCCTCTTGAGACTAATTTGAATGCACTTACATGCACACATAATTTTTGTGTCTTGACATAAATTGAGAATGCTATATGTAATTTTTTGAATTAAAAAATTTTGAATCTCTATAAGTGGCTTCAGTTTCCATATATAATTCCTATTTTTAGTGTAAATCAGTTAATAGTAGATATGCCATTAACAATTTCCTATTCATAAAAACGATGCTTTCATTTTTCATGATTACAAACGCTGTCATATTCATTATTTTACATACTTTTTATGCAGGCAAATATTTCTCTAAAATATCTATTGGTGAAAAATCTAAATTATAAGTTACATACATTTAATATTTTGATCAATTATACTAAATTTCCCTTCAAGAGGATGGAGGAATAGCTCAGTGGTTAAACTGCTTGCCTAACAAGTTCAAGGCCCTGGGTTCAATTCCCCAGCATCACATAAAGCTTGGTGTGGTGGTGCATCCTATAATCCCAGCACCTGGGAGGCTGAGGCAGGAGGATTGCTGTGACTTTTAGGGCTGCCTGAGCTCCACTGTGAGTTCAGGATCAGCCTGGACTGCTGAGTGAGACCCTGTCTCAAAAAAAGAAAGACATTTCTTTTTAAAGTGCTGTACCGATTTACATTCTCGCCAATAATTGAGAGTAGCTAAATCTCTGCATCTTTAACAGCAATAAATATTATAATGCTAATATATAATAACTCCAAAATATTATCACTTTAAGATCTCACTCCCCATAGGCAGAGGTATAATTGAGGTATAATTCAACTAGTCAATATAGTGAAGTGATGAAAGCTACTACCAGTATATTTAGACCCAATAAGCTCATATTGTGGCTTTCTCACTTGCTATCTGTGCTGACTAAGTCATTGTAAGTTATAGCATAGATGGGGTGTAAAAGGGACATATCTATGGGTAATTCCTTAGTATTTATCACTGTAGAACTTGGAACAAATGGCAGGCTTTATTTTTAATTTTTTTTTCTTTTTCTAATTTTTCCTTTTATTGAGACAGGGTCTGTACTCTGTAGCCCAGACTGGTCTTGAACTTACTGGTGTAGCCCAGGCTGGCCTTGGACTCAGGGCAATCCGCCCACCTCAGTCTCCCAAGTTCTGCTACTATAGGCGTGTGCCATGAGGTCCTTGCGCTTGCAAAGGACCGTTCCTTCAGCCCCAGTGACAGCCTTTAGGTAGTCCATTAGGTTTCCCAAATTTGTCAGGTTAAGCTGATCCCATTTAGTCCCCTCCTCCCGTCAGGGCTAAGATTTCCAAAAAGATAAAGAACACTACTGAAGGGACACTGTTTCAACAAGTGACATTCTGGAATATAGGAGATAAGGAGGTGGTGTCAGAGAATAAATCAGGCTGGACATTTTAGACTCTAGACAGTGAAGACCCATCATCCATTCCCAGTAGGTACCCAATTTGGGATGACAGACTGGCTGGTGGTCCTTTTCTGCCAGGACACCCCAGTTAGAAAGAAACCCAGCCAGATTTCAAGGTCTTCCTAGAGCGCCAGAGTCACTTGCCGCCGGAAGTAAGGTGGCGCTTTCCTTCAGCACCTCTCCAGCTAGAGATTTCTATTACGCATGTCCTGCACCGAGGGAGAAATCTTTGCCATTACTCAAGATGGCGGATCCTGCCGCCTTCAAGTTTCCAGGCTTCAATATGGCTTTCCGGAACCCGTGCTAGGGAAGGGTCCATCTGGGGAACGAAGCTGAATGTGAGAGGAAGTGACGTAAGCGGAAGTTGTCACATACCTCGTGTCCCGCCCACCAAGTTCGGGCGGCCCTCAGCTCCGCCCCCCGTCGCGTGGAGAGCGGAGCCAAGATGGCGGCCGAGTTGGAATACGAGTCTGTGCTGTGTGTGAAGCCGGACGTCAGCGTCTACCGGATTCCGCCCCGGGCCTCCAACCGCGGTTACAGGTACCAAAGGGGGGCACCGGCGCGGACGCGTCCCTCGTCGGGCGAGGCTTAGCGCCTTCTGTGCGCCGCCGCCTGCTTTTGCCGCTGCCCTCTCTGGGTTGGCACTTTGCTGCCCTGTCCTCTTAACGTCCTGTTCTCTTGCTCCGCGTCCACTTGGCACTATCATTCTTGTTTCCGCGGCTTTGTGTTTTCTGTTGTATTTTCTATTATCCTGTATCATCCCGTCTCGCTCCCCTCCCACCCCCCGGGGTGTCCATCTGCTGCCCGTCATATCCACATCCATTCATGTCTGCTTAGCCAGTCACCTTCCGGTCGCTCTTCCTCGCGTCCTTCAGCTTGTAATCATCAACACACACGCGAGCGCGCACACGCGCACACGCGCACACACACACACACACACACACACACACACACACACACACACACACGTGTGTCTCTCTCCAGTACCCCGTGCACAGTTGTGGGTAATCATCGTGGCCCCTGTCGGATGATCTAATTTAGTCGTTTCTACTGTTACCATTTTTATCACCGATGCCACCATTCACCATATGGTCTTTTCTTGTGTTGTGGTGACAGTGGGCTTACGATTGTAAGCTTTCCGATAGTTTCCCATTGTATTTCGCATGACTATGTTTTCTTGGATGTAGTGTTTCTGTCTGCCTTCCGTCCCTCCCCCTTTAACCTGTCCTGTAGTGTTTTCTCCAGAGTTGACGCACGTTTTTCTCTATACCTAACAAGCTTGTAATCCACTGACTGCAGGATCTGAGGATGCCGTAGGTCTCATGTGTAAACTAGAAATAATTAGTGCTACTGTTATCTGCTCCTCTTATGAATCTCACCGGGGAGGGTAAAACAAAATCATATAATGAATGGGAAAGAATGTAGGATACAGTAAATCATACAGTAAATCATTACAAAATAATGTTCTTATTCCTCTTTGGACTCACGTCGTCATAATGATTATTAGTTAAATAATACAGATCACATAAGTTAACATTGCAATTGTTGAAAAAAAAGTAAAATAGCGCGTGATTTTCAACTTTAGGGGTGAAGACTTCCTGAAGAATCTGATATACATTGAAGTGGGGGTTCATTCTTGTACCTCAAACTTCTAAAAACACTTTTCATTTGCTCATCTGTCTACTTTTACTTTCTAGCTTATCCACAGACTTTGCCCTTGTATCAATGAATGCACTGAGCTGTTGATACAATTTCTTAAATTTTTTTCTTTTCCTCCTTTCCCATTACCCTTCTGTGTTTTCCATGCTTCTTATTGGCATACCTTAGCTTTGAAGGGGCATTTTGTCATTGTTATTCTTTAGTATAGTACATGAGAGGAACATAACTAAGTTTGAATTAGGACTTCATTTATTTGCTGGGCTACCTTTAGCAAGTCACTTAAGTCTTTTGAATCTTAGTTTTTCTCATCTATAAAAATTGATATAATCAGTGCTCCCATTGCAGATCCTCTTACTTAATTTTGAAAGAATGTTCATATGCCTGGTACATAGTAAGGGCTTGATAAGTGTGCTTGCCTCTCTTTCTCTTTCCCTCTCTGTTTTTCCCTTCTCTCTTTTTCTGTCTGTACTAGAGATTGAAGTTAAAGCCTCAAGCATGCTAGGCAAGTGCTCTAGCACTGAGCTGCATCCTCATGCCATAAATATTAGAGTGTTTTTTAATTGTTTTGTCTGTATAGTCTTTCCTGTTCTTTAGTAGAACCCATATTACATTATGAGCATGATTTATTCTCTAGACTGTCATTAAAGGACAAACTTTTCTTTTTGAGACAGGGTTTTGTTCTTTGTTCTGCAGTTCATTCAGCCTGATACTGCACTCACTATGTAGCCAAGGCTGGCCTCCAACTCATGGCACTCCTCCTGCCTCAGCCTCCTGAGTGCTGGGATTATGGGCATGTCACCATGCCTGGCTAATTTTTAGGTAGGGCTAGGGAATCAAACCCAGGGCCTTGGTCATTCTAGGCAACTGCTGTAACCTGCTGAGCTATGACCCCAGACCTGCAGTGTGTTTTAATGTAACACAAGAAATACTGGATTTTGAAATGAGGGATTAGTACTGTGTTACTGACTTTTGAGGGGCCCTGGAGGATAGGCTTTTCATGGCTGCTCATAAGTGTTTAATAAATGTATCTGTGGACCCTCACTGTTGATTATATATACTGTTTTATTGCTAAGAAATGAAAAATGTTGGGGTTAGTTTCTAATGCTATCCAAAGTCCAGCAAAACTTGAGTTTTGTAGGCTAGATTTTGGAGCCAGAAAAAACTGAGGTCCAGGCTGCCATGAATGTCCATTGATTTCCTGAGGATCCATGAAATATTGCGTACCAGATGCATAAAATAATAAAAGACAAGAAACCTGTCCGGAGAAACACATGCAGTAGGTTATTCCTGATATTTTTAATAGCCCATTTATGCTTAAGTCTAGCTCTTGGTGTTAAGTAATGACTTAAAAAATTGATAGAAGAGGACCTGTTAAGTGTTCTAATCTGGATCAGATTAAGTTCTTGAAAGTATTCAAGGGCAGAGCATTTGGAAGGAAGGGTATCACAAGGATTTATCTTACAAATCCTGTTCAAAAGCTTAGCTGACTTTTTTTTTGTATCTCTGTCCTGTCTAACATCTATCTATGTATCTATGCATCTGTGGTACTGGGGATTGAACCCAGGGCCTCTCCCCTGAGCCAGTTCCTCAGCCCTTCCTATTTATTTAGTATTTATTTACTTACTGAGTCACTAAAATGCCTGGCTGAGTTCCAACTTGTAATCCTTCTGCCTCTGGATCCTCCTGCTTCAGCCACCCAGAGTGCTGGGACTGTGGGCGTGTGCTACCACACCGAGCGCTTTGCCAACTTCTTTTTTCTTTTTCTTCCTTCTTTCAGCCTGTGCCTGCTGTCTTGCTAAACCCATACGTGTTCAGAGCAATACCTGATAGTTTTGTAGCCTGTATGTGTTAGTCTTTATGTTCTTAAGAGATAAATTATTAATAACATTTTTTGCCCTTCCTTCTCTATGCCCCTGGCAGAATAATTCACAAGTGCAGTGTTTTGTAAAATTAGTCACAGGTATAGTTTAGATCTCATTTGAGTTCATGTAAACACAGAGGATAAGTGTTCAGCATGCTTTGGTGTTTCCATAGACATTAGTCTCTGCTGAGCTCTGGCCTCCCATTCTTGCCTCTCCTACCTCCTCTCTTGCAAGCTGTAAGACATCTCACATTCAGCTTAATCAAGACCAACCCCCTGATCTTTCTTCCCATATATGTTCTACCTGTGGCCTTCTTCATTTACATTATTGGCCACTGTTTTGCTTAGGCTGGAAACCTGGTGACTTTTTTCTCTTTTCTACCTACACCCAATCCATTTAAAAAAAAAAAAAAAAACTACTGCTGCTCTTTCCTTCAGTATATTCAGAATCTATTCACATCCTCTGCTCCTGTTGCGGCCCCGTCATGACTCACCTGGATGACTGCAGCAGCCTAGGCCGCGGTGTTGCTCATGGCTCCCTCGCACAGCCTGCAGAATGGCCCTTTTCAGTGTCTGGGAGGTTGTGTCACACACACTTGCCTAAAGCCTGCAGTGGCTCCTCTTTCACGCACAATAAAAGGCGGAGTTGGTTTGATAGCTGTAGGCGCTATGTGATCTGGCCCCTCTGCTACTCTGGTGTTTTTGCCCCTACTCTGTTCCAAGCAGAGTGGCTTCCATGCTGTGTCTCCACCATGCCAGGCCTGTTCCTTCCTCCCTTAGCACCTTGGCACTGGCCGTTCTCCTGCCGGGGGTGTGGGGAGATGCTGCTCTCTAGGGAGGAGTGCAGGGGCACCCTCTTACCCACCCTCAGTCTGCTCCCCTTTTACTCTCTTAACGAGGCCTACCTTGACCACCCTTTTGGATACTGCAGTCTGTTGCCCACCTCAATTTCCTTACCTGTTTTTTGTTTTTTTGTTTTGCTCTGTAGTACAGACTGGTCTGTATAGGCTGGCCTTGAACTCAAGGCAATCCTCCTGCCTCAGCCTCCTGAGTGCTGGAACTATAGGCATGTACCATCTCGCCAGGCTAATTTGTATGTGGTGCTGGATTGAATGAGAGCTTTGTGCATGCTAGGTAAGCACGGTAACCACTGAGCAGTGCCACAAACCCTCTCATTTCCTTGTGAACTTAGTACTTACAACCTTCTAAGATACTAATTATGTTATGTATTATGTTTCCTTTTCATTGTCTGTCTTCTGTTGGAATGTAAGCCTCCGAAGAATGTTTCATTTTCTGTTGTAGCCTGTGACTTACTAAGAACTCTGTGAATATTGGTTGAATTTATTGAAAAGTAGTAATTTTTTCAGTGATTTGGAAATGATTCTGTTACCCCAGGTATTTCATTTAGTAGATAGGCTTTGCTGTTGCATGATTAATAAAACACTATGTCCTAGTTACTTTTTCATTGCTGTGACTCAGTACCCAGTATCCACAAATTTAGGGGAGGAAAGGTTTACTTCAGCTCAGTTTCAGAAGGTCACCACCCACAAGGGGGGCCGGACGCAATGGAAGCATACGGCAGAGGCAGAGGTGGAGGCAGCTTCTCATGACATCACAAACAGGAAGTCAAGTCCCATCAAGTCCAGTCTCTCCCCAGAGGAAAATGCTGTAACAATCTTTCTTCTTCCTTTTATACAATTCAAATTCCCAGTTAGGCCTCCCACATCCTGGTGTGTGTTCTTCCCCCATTTTCTGCCTAACAAATCACTCACACTTTAATCCAGGCCAGTTCCTGACTGCCTAATCTAGGCGTGGTTCCTAAACTCTAATCCAGGTGTGCTTCCTAATTGCCTCAAGTTGACATCTCTCCAGTAGTCACACACTATCCTATTAAATATCATATACAGTGGGAATAACATCATTTTGAGAATTTCAATTTAAATTTAGTTTTTATTTTATTTTATTTTTAATAGTGCTAGGGGATTGATACCCGGGCCTCACACATGTTAGGCATGTGCTCTACCCTTGAACTACACAGCCAGACATTTCGCTTTTTGTTCCTTATATTTGTACTTTTGTATTTTTTCTTGGTGCTGAGGATTGTGCCCAGGTCTTTACACTGGTGTAAACTACATACTCAGCTCATTTTTTGTTTTTGATTTTGAGAGAAGGTTTTAATAAGTTGTTAAATTGCCCAACCTGGGCTCAAACTTGCAACCCTCCTTCCTCAGTCTCCCAAAGTGCTGAGATTACAGGTCTTATGCTGTCAGGCCTAGCTTGCATGTTTTTATGGATACTTTTTAGTCCCTGAAATCATTCAGTAGTACCATTGCTTTTTACTTGCCTTGGACTTTTATCTCTCTAAGGAGGGCAGAAGTTATTCTTGTTGATTATTTGATAGGTAGAACAGGTGATCCAGGTAGGGGAACTGGCAGCAGACTGAGTAGGCTGTTGTATACTGACATGCACTGAGGGCCTGAGGCTTCCCATTTTACTGTTCTAGGGCATCTGACTGGAAGTTAGACCAGCCTGATTGGAGTGGTCGCCTCCGGATCACTTCAAAAGGGAAGATTGCTTATATCAAACTGGAAGATAAAGTTTCAGGTAAAGTTCAGGTGACCCTCTAATGCAGGAGATCCCATCCCTGGGGTCTGTAGGCTTGGAAGGACCAGACCGCCTGAACAGATGAGTAGGGAGCAAAGTGCTGTTGTTGTCAGTGTGCTCCCGCGAGGTCCTAGTGCTGCTGCTCACTGACTTCACTACTTGGTCCCCCCTTGCTGCTGCTTGCTGTTTGTAAGCTGTCCTTGAACAACTTGCTGCAGAGCAAGTCCCCTCCCCCTTGGGAGAATGGCTTCAGTTAAACTCTTCCCTGGTGTCACAATGGTTTGGGGCCACTGCTCTAATACACTAAGGATATTGGTTGGCTATGCTTGTACCTTCAAGTAGGAGATGGGGTGGAAGTGCCTGTTAGAATTCCCGGGTTCGGCCTTCTTTGCTCAAGGAAGTCTTCTTATCTGTCAGGAGAGCTCTTTGCTCAGGCACCGATAGAACAGTACCCCGGCATTGCGGTGGAGACAGTGACGGATTCCAGCCGCTACTTCGTGATCAGGATCCAGGATGGTACTGGTAAGGGACCTGGGATTTTGAATGGAGGTTAGGGAAATGTCATGGTGCCATACTTCAGTAAATGTGTATCTTGACTTCCTGTTCTGTCTAGTAAATTTTCCTCCGCTTTTCCTAATGAGTTACCATAGTTGCTGGCTGAAAGATTAACATGTTATTTGTAGTAGACAGGAACACAAGTTCAGGGTGTGGTAATTGATAGGTAGGAGTTACATAAATCAAAATGCCCAGGTAACAAAGGGATTACCATATTTTGCTCACTGCTCATGGTGGGCTTTGGTGAGACTATCTTTAGGCATCTTTCTAAACCAGTAATTCTCAATCATTTCTTTATAGTTTGTAACAGGCTGGCAACCAGAGATATATACATAATACATATTTGAGGTTTTGTGGATGATACAGTTTCTATTGAAGCTACTCAGTTGTATTCCATTGTGAAAATAAGCATAGGCAATATATAACCAAATTGATGTGATTGTGTGTCAATAAAACCTTATTTATAAAAATAAGTCTTGGTAGGATTTGGCCCTTGGGCTGAATATATATCATATGTGTATATGACATATAATCATATGTATATGTTCTTGGTCTGTAAAAAGATGTTTCATGGTCACAGACTTTAGCCAGCCTGGGTAATTGATATATTTTCACTGGGCAGCAGTTGTCACTGGGAGTACTGCCTGTTCTGAGTATGCCTGTCTTCTCCCCAGGGCGCAGTGCATTCATTGGCATTGGCTTTGCCGATCGGGGAGATGCTTTTGACTTTAATGTCTCCTTACAGGATCACTTCAAGTGAGTACATCTTGTCCTTACCAAGTAAATGGATATGAGAATGCTACTTGTCAGCTAAGTGGCCACTGTCTTTTTTTTGCCCTCTGATCTCTTTATTTGGTGAACTAGTTCATTATGAATATAAATTTCCCCATTCTCTTGTTTCTTTTGCACATAGCCTGTAATGTTTTCCTCTCTCTTCCTCTCTCTTTCATTCTCTTTCTCTCTGTGGTACTGGGTAAGCCCAGGGCTATCAAATTGAGAGCACAGAGCCTTCACATTGAGCTTTACCTCCAGCTCATTTTTTGTATTTAGTTTTGAGACAGGCTGTCACCAAGTCACTGAGTTGCCCAGTCTAGCTGGGCTGGAACTTATAGTCTTCCTTCCTCTGTACTGTTTTTAAACCCTTATGCATTCATTTGTTTATGCCCCGAGAAGTTTGTGCTTGCTTTTAGAAAGATAGTGGAAGGAGGAGGATGGTAACAACAGGGCAGAAGTACACCGGGAGTTATGAGCCCGTGTTGTTAACTTCTGTATCTGATGTTTCATGCCTGTATTTTTTCAGCTCACCTTATTTGGGTATGGGTGTAGCAGATAGTGCCACGCATACTACCAGTTTCCTACCTTAAGGACAGGCACACCTCTGCTTTTCTGCTTTTCTGGGACAGCACTCAACTGTGGGGTATGGGACTTAGTGGCTGAATACCCTCTTTTCTGAGGGGGCGGAAGGCTTCCTGGAGGTGGAACCCAGAGCCTTGTGCGTGTCAGGCAAGCATTGTACCACCAAGCTACACAGCAGCCTGGTGCCTTCGTGTTGGGAGGGGCCCATCTAAAGGGCATTTTGTATTGTTCTGCAGAGGGTTTCATTGGGATTGACCCCCCCCCCCCCATGGCCTCTTTCTTGCATTTTTCCCTTTCTCACTCTTCCTGGCCCCTCACTTCTCCTTCTGGAAAATCTTTTGTTTTCTTTTGAGGCAGGTCTTGCTCTGCAGTCCAGGCTGGTCCTGAACTCACTGTGTAGCCCAGGCTGGCCTTGAGCAGCAATCCTCCTGCCTCAGCCTCCTGAGTGCTAGGATTACAGGCATATACCGCCACGTCCAGCTTATGTGATGCTTGGAAATCAAATCCAGGGCTGTGAGCTTGCTAGGCAAGCGCTTTAACCATCAAGCTATTCCTCCAGCTCCTTGGAATCTCTTTTATATAAGCTAAATATACCTAAATTTATGTGTTAAAATCTACTTTTAGGGAATCTTGAACTAAGATCATTTACTTTTTCCTTAAAGGTGGGTGAAGCAAGAAACTGAGATTTCCAAAGAATCTCAGGAAATGGACAGTCGTCCTAAGTTGGATCTAGGCTTCAAGGAAGGACAGACGATTAAATTGAGTATTGGGGTGAGTATGACTTGTTACAATTTTATTTTTTGGTGCTGGGAATTGAACCCAGGGCCTTGTACAAGCAAGACAAGGGCTGTACCACTGATCTGCCTCTCCACCCCTATTTTTCTGTTCTTTTACAAGCCTGTGACATCTCTCTCTTTCTCTCTCTGTGTAGAACATTACAACCAAGAAAGGAAGTACTTCTAAACCCAGGACTGCAGGGACTGGGGGCCTAAGCTTACTCCCTCCTCCACCTGGAGGCAAAGTCACTATTCCCCCACCGTCCTCAGTTGCCATCAGCAACCATGTCACCCCACCACCCATTCCAAAGTCTAACCATGGAGGTAGGGATGCAGGTAAATCTAGTACTTCTGACCTGGAAAATTGCATCTTGTGTTTTAGTTGGATAACACCTGTCTCTCAAGGAGAGTGTTAAGTGTTTTTGCTGGGAGCTGGCTCTTTTACTGACAAGGTGATTCTGTGAAGGGATCAAACTTTTCTGATAAACTGAGTCATGGTACCTGAGGTTCTTTGGCAGAAGATATATTATTAAAAATGTGTTCCCTTTGTGTTCATTAGTTAGATGCTAGGAGGCATGTGAGCAGATGGACTAAGGCTGTGCTCACTGTTCTGTGCACTTACATCTGATTACATGTGGTGAATATTACCTAAGTTTTGTATCTCAGTTATCTGTGAACAGATATCTAAACTTAGACCACGATAACCAGACAATAAATGTTCTTTCCTTCCTTCCATCTTTCTTTCTTTTTGATACTGAAGATTAAACCCAGGGGTTTGCACAGCCTTTACCCACACACAGTTCTAGTATTATTTTTTAATTCCTTGTATTTCTTTATGATGGAGAAAAGGAGAAGACATCTAGCCCTGTGTGTACACTGCTTTCTTCCTTACTCTCTGATGGGAAGAACAAATACAACTGTATCTTCTCATTTGAAAATTGAGAACATTAGAACTCAGAAGAATTCTCCTAAGATTAGAGAACCAGATATTAGAAACTGGGAGTTTTAAGTTAACGTATTGGACAAAGGAGGTCATTGTTTGAATTGATTTCTCAGGGTAAGCTTTCTCTTGGTAGAATTTTTGAAGTGAAAATATAGCCTACTTCTTTTGTTGAGTGTCAGGACAAAGCACCGAGAATAGTATCTATTTTTATTTTGAGATCATTGTAGATTCACATACAGTTGTAAGAAATGCTACACTGTGTGCCATTTCTCTAATTACCTTTAGTGGTACCATCTTACAAAACCATTGTCAAATATTACAACCACGATATTGACATTAAGATCATCTTTCAATCTTACTCCAGTTTCACTAATTTTATGTGTTGCCATTTGTGTATATGTGTATCTGTTTCTTTAATTTTATGTAGTTTTATCATACATAGATTTGTAGATCCACCATCATAGGCTAAGAACAGTTCAGTTCTTGAAAGGATACTTTGTTACTTCTTTATAATCGCCCTGACCCCTCCTAATCTTCCTTCTCCCACCCTAACCCTTGGCACCCTCTCAACTGTTCCCTCTCTGTGTAATGTTTTCACTTCAGGAATGCTAGATACATAGAATCATATAGCATGTAGCCTTTCGGGATTGGCTTTTTTCACATACCATAATTCATCATTCAAGTTGTTGAGTATATCATTTATTTGTTCCATTTATTTATTCTGAGTAGTCTCCGATGATATGGATTAGCATAGCATGTTTAACTGTCATCCTTAGAAGCACTTCTGGCTTGTTTCCAGTTTTTAGCCATGATGAATAAAGCTGCTGTGACTTTTGTGTACAGGCTTTGGTGGGAACAGATGTTTTTCCTTCCTGAGATTTTTATTCTATTTCACTTCTGTTTTCTCCCCTTACCTCATGTTCAGATATCCTTTTAGATTTGGATTCTCCTGCTCCTGTCATGACAGCAGCTCCAGCTCCAGCTCCTGCAAACAACGACCTGTGGGGAGACTTTAGCACTGCATCCAGGTAGTGGGCATGGTGAAGTAACATTCTCCTGCAGGGCCTAGAAGATATGCATGGTCATATTAAACTATGATATGGGGATTTGAAGGTCATCAAGGTCTTTAGCAGTTCTAGGGAGAGCAGTGTAGGAATGCTGGGGATGGTGGATTAAGAACACTGTCCGGTGAGGTGTGAGTGGCATATTTGAGGCATTGGCAGGTAGGATTTTTGAGAAGTATCTTTCAGAAATTCTGGATTGCAACTTCTTGGGAACTGTGGTAAGGAATAGAGTTGTTATCCTAACATAATGCCTTTGGCTTCTCTCTGTTCTTTTGTCTTGCAGCTCTGTTCCAAATCAGGCACCACAGCCATCCAACTGGGTCCAGTTTTGAATATTATCAACAGGATATTAAAGACAGATTTGAAGAATTAAAAATGACCTTGAGGGCACCAATCTGTGAGGGAGGTTAGGAACCCTTTTCCTCCCCAGATCGAAATTATCAGACAATCTTTTTCGTAGCTTCTCCATTACATTCAGGCTGACTTATGTCACTCCCCTATGTTGTCACTTGCTGTGTAGCCACGAAAGTATCTGTTATTTCCTGCCCCTGGCCAATGCAGGATAATTGTGGTTCTTACCATATGTGTGGCTGACTCTGCCGGATCAAAAGGCCAGTGTTGTACTGAGGGGGAATGACCTCTATTTAATACCTATAAAATCTCTCCATCTTTTAAATTCTTGGAATTCTTTTGGAATCATCTTATGACCCTTGTGTGCCTCTTTGTGAAGCCCTTTTTAATAATTTCAGGGGAAGACAAAAGCCTTGAAACTTTCTTTTCCATTAACCCAAAAGTGGGCAGGTTGACCTCAGCATTTACAGATTCACAATTGTGGTAGAGTGATGTTTGGAGAAAGCTGTGCCCTGGGTCTCTGCTCATAGCCTCCTCAGGCTTCTGCGATTCAGTGACCTTCCAGTGCTGGGTGCATCTCCATCACCCTCGTGAATGTTTACATGTCTCTTCCTACGATAAGAGGGTTGAGCTGGTGGCACCTCCACTGTCCAGTTTGTTGAGTAGAGCGCCGTGTTTGGTCAGTGGGTGTTTCTGAGATGAAGGAGGTTCAAGGGGCTGTGCTTTCCAAGTTATAGTCGATGAAGTATTTCATTTCTTGCAGCTTATTGATTGCTGCATTTGAAGCACAGCTTTCATTTGTAATCATTGTTTCGTTCGATCTACAGTTAAAAAGTTTAGAGTTTTTTATCTGATTGGTAAAGCAGAGAGGTGGAAAGCATTGAACTCTCATTCACTACCCATATTGCCTTGCTGCCTGGGTGTCTGACCTCTTTCAGTAAACCTTTCTTTTTCAATCCATCTTGCTCTTCAATAGAAAGCTAGTATGACACATACTGTCTTTTATGAAGGAAGTCAGGATGTCACATCTTTGCTTGTGACAGGTTTTGCTCCAGGCTTTGATACTCACCAGCTAGGGTATCTTAGAAGCAAGTTGTTGTCCCTCCACATTTCTTTCTCTCTGTCCCTACCTCTAGGACACACCTAGATTCCTTTTACAATGCTGTGAAGAGAGTTCCCCTCTTCATATGAATGGCTACTGTCTACTTGTTTGTTAATGGACAATTTTGAGGTTAAATGGGAAGATGAGGTTTCTTCCCTTAGCACATATTTGGATATGTACATTCTGACTGAAGGGTGGGTCCTTATATTTAGTGACAAAATGTATCATCTCTCCTGGATTTTCTTAACTTTTTTCTAACTTTGGGTCCATTTTTTTTCATTGTCTCTCCTTCCAGGCAGCTCTATTGTAGAGCCATGCAGGAAAAATTCCAATAGAGAACACTAAAAGGAAAGTCTGTAGAATCACTAGTGACTAACTACTTGGAACTTATTTTCTTAATCTTCCTCCATGTTGTGTTCTTTGTATTCTCAAGATGATAATATATTATGTATTTGAACTGCTGAAAAATTGAAAATGAATTCTAAGATATATGTATATAAAGCGTATGCTGTATTGGTGCAATAATGGTAATTAAAATATGGAAAAAGGTGCTGTTTCTTTTTATCTCTTAACTTGTCTGCTGGTTACCTTTTAAATTTAACCCAACATAAATGAGCTATTAGGTAGTAAAAAGACATAAATTTTCTCATTTTCAGGAAATAGCACTTTTAAGAAGTTGGGACTAGACCTTTGTGCTCATGGTTCTAAACTGATAGAATGTCCCTTGCAATAAATACATATTCATTATTTGCTGGTACAATTAAATTTATTTGCTTCAAATTATTGTCGTGATTAAGGTTACCCTCTCAAAGACTATACTTGTAATCAGCAGAAGTAAAAGGGATCACTGAGACATAGAACCAAAGTCAGAATCAAACTTTGGAAACTAGAAAAACTCTTGAAGTTTTTCACTCAGTGTTTGATTTAGAACATTAATTAGAATAATAATGTAACTTGTATTACAAGAAATGTTAAGGGGAGTTCTTCAACCTTGAAACAGAAGGTTGCCAGTAGGGAACAGGAAAATATATGAATATATAAAACTCATATGGAAAGGGAAATAGCAGAATACTCCTGTGTAGTGATGTGCAAATCATTTAAACTACTATTGCAAAGGTTAACAAGAATATTAAAAAATAAAGATCATAAAACCGTTGGAAAGCAAAAAAAAATGGTATTAAGATCTTAGCTATCAGTAATTAGTTTGTATGCAACCAAAAGACCTACAGTGGCTGAATGTATAAAAGAAAAAGACCCAACTGTGCCTCCTACAGTAAACTCAGCTTTTAAGGACACACCTAGATTGAAAATGAGATGAGAAAACATTCTATGTGAATGGAAACTGAAAGAAAGCAGAGGTAGCTATATTTGCGTCAGACAAAATGTGCTTTACGTAAAAAACTATAGAATGTAACAGTTGCAAACATATTTGCACTCAACATCAGAACACTGAAATATATAGTAAATAACATACTTGAAGGGAAAATAGGCAGTAATATAATAGCAGAAAATAATTGTAAACCTCTCTTTCAGCAGTGGCTAGATTAGACAAAATCAAAAGGAAGCATTAAAACTTGAGTTGCATTTACACTGAGTGGAACTGGCACATCCATCCATACATAATGTCATCCGAGATAGCAGAACACACCTTCAGGGAAGCATTCTTCAGGTAGGGTACATGCTAATCCAAGTCTTCACAAATTAATTTTGAATTTTATCAAGTATCCCATCTGACTACTGGAACTAAAAATAGGAAAACTGGAAAGTACACTGATAGGTGGTGAACTTCCAAAATGACCATGGGCCAGAGGAGGAAAAAAAAATGTTTTAAGAGGCTGAGAGTGTAGCAGAATGATAGAGCAATTTCTTGGCATGTGTGAAGCCTTGAGTTCAAGTCTAGGAGCTGCATGGAAAAAAAAAAATATCTTGAGACAAAATATAACCTGCCAGGGTTGAATCATGAGGAAATAACTGAACAGACCAATAATGAGTAAAAAGATTGAACCAGTAGTCAAAATCTCCTGCCAAAGGAAAATCCAGAACGTAACAGCTTCACAGTTGAGTTCTACGAGAGATTTAAAGGTTTAATAACAAGTTTCAAACTATTCCAGCAAGTTGAAGTGGAAGAAATACTTCCAGGTTTACAAGGCTAGTGTTATCCTGAAACGAAAAGGACAGTGTTAGAAGAAACGTTACATACAGGTCAATATCCCTAATGAACGTAAGTGCAAAAAAAAAAATCTTCCACAGAAGATTAGCAGACTAAACTCAACAGCATATAGAAAGAATCATACCAAGATCAAGTGGAATTTATTTCTGTGATGCAAGGATGGTTCAACACATGAAAATTATAACTACCGTTCACTACATTAACAGAATGGAGGACAAACACCATAGCAATGGACACAAAAAGCATCTGGCAATTTAACATTCTTTTATGATAAATACTCAACAAGTTTGATACAGCAGAGTCTTTTCTTGAACACAAAGGACCATCTATCATGAGTCCAGAGAAAGCATCATCCTCAATCATGAAAAACTAGGAGCTTTTCCTCTAATACCAAGAACAAGACCCACTCCTGTGACTTCTATTCAACTTTTTACTGGAAGTCCTAGCCAGACAGAGCACTTAGGCAAGAAAAAGAAAAGCCATCCAAATTTGAATGAGAGAAATAAGATAGTTTTTGTTGGTAAAGGGCATGATTTTGTGTATAGAAGACCTGTATACACACTCCACCAAACAACTGTTAGAACTAATAGTATGATAAGGTTGCAGAATATAAGGTCGCCACACAAAAAATAAATTTTTTCTACGTTAATACCTGAAAGAAAGGAAAAAAAAAAAAAACTCTTTAGCATCAAAAAGAATGAAATAACCAGGAGATGAGATACCTACATACTGGAAACTAGAACATTGATGAAAGAAAGACACAAATGGAAAGGTATTCCATGTTTGTGTATCAAAAGATTTAGTGTTAAAAGGACATGTTATGGAACACAGTCTACATATTAGTGCAACCCCTATAAAAATTCCAATGACATTCATTGCAAAAATAGGAAAAAAAACTTTAAAAATTGTATGAAACCACAAGAGATCCCCAAATAGCCAGGGAAATCTTGAGCCAACCTGGAGGCATCACACTTCCTATTGCAAAACTGCATTACAAAATACACTACTTAAAGTAGCCTGGTATAGACATAAAACTGACATAGGCCAATGGGACAGAATGGAAAGCGCAGAACAAACTCGTGCATATACAATCAAGTTATCATTGACAAGGGAACTAAATACACAATGGGGAAATAATGGACTTCAGTAAATAGTGTTAAAAAACTGCGTGTCTACTAATGCACGTAAATACTCAGCGTAAACACTCAGTATTATATCCTTTTCTTATACACAAAAATTTCAAAGTAGATTAAAGACTTGCATGTAAGATCAGAAACCATAAAACTTCAAGAAGAATATAAGAAAATATTTCTTGAGACTGGTCTTGGCAACTGACATTTTGGGTGTGATGTCAAAACCACAGGCAACAAAAGCAAAAATTAAATGAAAATTGAAAAGTTTCTGCAGTGTTGGAAAAAATTCTACAAGATGAAAGACAATCAGCAGAATGGGGAAAGATACTTGCAACTGTATGTTCAACAAAGGGTTAACAGTCAAAGTCCACAAGCGGAAAACATAGGGAATCATATATCCAACAAATGGTTAATATCCAAAACATCAAAGGTAGTCATAGGACTCAATAGCAAAGAGTCAAATAATAACCCATTTCTAGATTGGGAAGAATAAGTGTCTGTAGCTTTGAAATGACTGCAGATGCTTAAGGATTGTGCTGCGTGAATATGTTTTGTATCATAAGATCAGGGAAGGAGAAGACCTTCAGGTAAGAACATTACATTGTACTTTATCTGACCATGTAAGTAAGTTGCTGGCCCCTGCCACTGGGTTCCAAAATAGAACAAAACCCAACATTTTCAGATTGGAAGCTTAGTCTATGGCAGAGCTACTCTCTTATAGCCTTTGGGGGAAGGAATATTCGGCATCATAAAATATAGCTATGATACATACATGTATGTATATACAGACATATATACATATATTTTGAGACAGGGTCTCTGAACTCACTATAAAGTCTAGGCTGGCATTGAACACCTGACAATCCTGTCTCAGCTCCTGAGTGCTAGGATTACAGGCATGTGCCACCACACATGGATTACATGGTGCTGGGAATAGAACCCAGAGCCATGTGCTTTCTGGGCAAGTGCTTTACCCTCTGTGCTTTGGTCCCAGTCCTGGCTGTGATAAGTTTTGTGACTAAAAGGACAACGTAATTTACTCATTTTCTGGCAATCGAAAAAACCCATCTCTTTACTGCTTCTTAACTGCCCATAAGGCAAGTACCCGGCTTGCGACTGCATGACTCCCTATCAATCATGACTCCTGTGGGGAAAGGGATGAGGGAGCGCTGTATGGACCGGGGGCCTTTCAGCCTGGGGATGTGCAGGGCTGTGATCATTTCTTTCCTCTTCTTTTTCTCTTTCTTACGTGGCGCCCTTTGCACTGAGCTATGCTCGCAGCCTTTTAGGAACGCTTTTCTTTTCAAAATTTTGAGACAAGGTCTCATTAAATTGCTAAGTTGCTCAGGCTGGATCTGAATTCACGATCCTCCTGCCTCAGCCTCCTAGAGTGCTGGGATTACAGTCACGAGACGCCACGCCCTCCTTTGCGATGGTTTTCACTTTACTGCCTGAGATTTACTTTAGAAAACTTAGCAGGATTGTCAGTTTCAAAAATACGGGATGGCGCGAATTTTAAGACATCTAGTGTACTTGCAGTGCGTGGAAAGCGGCCTGTAGTAACATCATCGTCCACGGGGGCCACAGGCCCTGTTAATCTAAGGATGGCGTCTTCCTTCAATTAAACCATACGCTACGTTAAATCCCGCCGTTGCCTCTCCGCCGGCTCTCCTGTATCCTCCGTCCTCCCGGGAGTGGCGCGCTCAGTGCCTTTGCACACTCTTGTTTTCTGCTCCAGAAATTACGTAAGTATTCCTTCCGTGCTTCACCACGGTCGCGGAGACACCTGTGTGCTTCTGGATTTCCTGGACGTCTGCTTGTCCGCTGCGGCGCGCGGCCACGAGGGGGCGAGCTCGCCCGGCACCCGGCCGTGCAGAGGGCTCCGAGCCCGCCCGAGCCGGAGGGAAGGGGGCGCGGCGGCCCCGGGGGTCCCAGGTCCCGGGAGGCTGAGGCAGGAGGTTGGCTGTCTAGTGAGTTCAAGGCCAGCTCGGACCGCAGAGCGAACCCGGGCAGGAGGACAGCAAGGGCCAGCCCGGTCCGGCGACCCAGTGGAGTCCCTCAGAACCCAGCCTGAAGCCGGCCGGGAGTCGCCCGGGCGGAGTCTGTCCCCAGCGCGGGCGGCTGTGCTGGGCAGTCAGGTCTGCGGAGGCGGTCGGCGGGGTTTCGCCCAGAGCGCGCACAGGTGGCCGGGAGGGAAGGCCGGGGGACCCTGCGTGCGGCCTGGCTTGGACCCGGACGGCCGTGCCGAGGCCCCGCACGCTGGGGACGCCTGGGCGACAGCCGCGCCCAGGAGCCGGGCTTGGGCCACAGGTGCCGGGAGCTGTCCGGCCTTTGACACGTGTAGCCTTCCTTCAAGCCAGCCTGTGCCTGCCCGTGATCCCAGCGCTCCGGGAGGCTGAGGCAGGAGAATGACAGCTGTGAGCCCAGCTTGGGCATCTCAGCAACTCGGGGAGACTCAGTCTCAAAAACAATAAAAAGGGGAAGGGATGCGGCTCACAGCGAAGGCGGGGTTCATTCCCCAGGACAGGAGAAGGTAATGCGCTTCATAGAATCATGGTGTAATTAGTTTGGCTTCTTTCAAAAGACAGAGTTTTTAGATTTTATCACAAAAAGATCTATTAGGAAGGCTTACAAATGCAAGGATAGAGCTGGTCCAAGCTGGCTGCTCGGCCGTGAAGTAGATCTCATGCAGGTCTGCAGAACAGCCGGTGAGGTGAGAGTCTGCTGCAGATCTCGGTTGGTCCAGTAACAGTGGGGAAAACCGGAGACTGAAGAGCAGCGACGGGCAGGGAGTTGCAAGTCGAGACTGCAGCGAATCTGTGCTGACGCTCTGCAGCGTATAGCAACTCGGCGCCTGTAGACAATCGCAAAGGCGAGAGCTTTCCCAGAGGAAGAAGCTACGACAAGCGGCCCTCTTCCTCCTTTTTATACCCTTGGAGTTCCAGTTGGCCCTCCCACATCTGGGTGGGTGCTCTTCTCTCATTGGCCCACCCACAAGTCACTCACACTCTAATCCAGGTTGGTTCTTGATTCCGGTTCTAGATGTGGTTCCCAAACCTTGATCCAGGTGTGGTTCCCGATTGCCTCAAGTTGACACAATCTCTCCAACTGTCACAGGTGACCACAAAAGAAATGTAAAAAACTCAGCGCTTAGGATGGGTTCCCTCAAGCAAGTAGCTTCAGGATGGGTTTCATCATTGGTTGGGAAAGGAAAGTGCGAGACCAGGCCCCGGGCACCGGGAGCTCCAGGAGAGCGGCTGCCGCGGCTGCAGTCCCACCACTGCGCAGGTGTGTCAGAGATGGCACGTGTCACGACAGAACTTATGTAGCTGCCTGGGGCAAGGGTAGGGTTACCCACACATAAAGGGATTAGATAAAACTGTCCCGCTTGTACCTAAAGTAACACTACACTAGTGTCACAGGCTGATGGATTCATTGTGGCCTGTGTTTACATTTATACCTAAGAAAAATGGAAACCTTACTGATCTTAATATTCCATCTGTATGATTTTTTTATATGTTGCTCTGGTTCATACCTCAGTGTCTTTGCACTCTCTTGTTTTCTGCTCAAAAAATTACATGACTTCAATATTCTTCATAGGCTTCACCACAGTTGTGGAAAAACCTGGGTGTTTCTAAATTTTTTGTACATTTTTACTTATCCACTGTAGAATCTTGATAAACTCAAAAAGAATGATCTCTTGTGTGTGACTAACGCATAGAGCATGGTTGTGTTGTCCCCGCCCCTCACGTGTTTATAGGAGGAATTGTGTCCCTTTCCTCCTCCAGGTTCCTAGTGGGCTGGGTCCATGCTGGGGACCTTAGAAGCAAGAGCAGACGAGGGAGAAGGCAGAGTTACGGAAGAGGGTCGCAGGACATCGATGTCTGTGGAGCCAGGCATCCGTGGGTTGCAGTGGCCTCTTCCTGTTTCTTTCATAAAATCAGCCATGGTCAGTAACTGTGTATGCTTCCTTCTAGGTGTCTTTGAAGCATTTTTATATGCGTATCTATGTTCTTTAATAAAGTAAAAATTATACTCATGTTAAGTTTGTGTTCTTAAAATTCATAATGCTGTCAGGTCTTATGCCCTTTTTTTTGCACCTACTCATGGTTCTTGTGTTTAGCTCATTTTTTAAAATGCCTAAACAATTCTCCAATATGTACATGTGCCAGAATTTAATTAACCTCTTTTCTCATTGATAATATTATTTAGCAATAAAACAAAGTTTATCTTGTACTGCAGGGAATCTAACCCAGAGCCTGGTGTACAGTACGCAGAGTTCTGCCACTGAGCAATATCCCCAGCCCATGTCCCAAATTTTTAATACTGCATAAATCACTGACCTTTATAAAACATACTTGAATCAAAATTTCATTCATTAAAACAGGTTCTCAATCTGTAGTCCAGGCTGCCCCTGAACTCACTATGTAGCCTAGGTTGGTCTCCAACTCATAGCAATCCTCCTGCCTCAGCCTCCTGGATGCAGTAATTATAGGTGTGTGCTGTCACACCCAGATCGTATGGTGCTAGGGAATTAACTCAGAGCCTTGAACTTACTAGGCAAGTGCTGTAATTTCTGTGCTATGTTTCAGGCCTTTGAATCAAAAGTTTAAAGGGTGGATTCTTTAGAAATAGAACTGCTAGGTAAAAACATACGCATTATGAATTTTGGTAGTGTGTTACTTTCTGCCTAATTTATATGCACATTATAAATCCTAAGAATGTTTTGCTTCTTTATTTACTTTGCCAGCACTTTATTTTAAATTATTTAATCAGTATACTGGGTGAAATCCTTTTGTTTTGTTTTGTTTTGTTTTGTTTTGTTACTGGGGATTTAATCCAGGCACTTTGTTCTAAGCTACACCCCTGGCCTCTTTTTATTTTTTATTTGAGATAAGATCTTGCTAAATTGTTAAGTTGCCCACAATTTAGGCTTGAACTTGTGATCCTCATGCCTCAGCCTCCCACAGTGCTAGAATGACAGTCATGTGTTACTGAGCCCAGCTGGGTGAAATACCTTATTACAGTGAAGTTGTGATCTTTTTATATATTTACTATCTTTTTTTTTGTCCTGTTAATTACCAGTTAATTCCCTTGTTTCACTTTTCTGTTAAATTTGTGGCTTTAATGAAGATTTAATGAACTTTGCATATTAATCCTTTGCAAACACACTTTGCATGTTAATTGCTTTCTGTCTGCAGCATCTTCTCCATCTGTCCCTCCCTGGGAGGCCCCCAGCTGACCCCTCATCTTGGCCACGGCGGCCAGCAGCAGGATGGGCAGGAGTGCGGATGGTTCATGTTCCTAGGCTGTAGACCAGAAGTGGCTTGTCTGACTCATGTGGAGGATGTTTATTTAGCATTTGAGGAAATTTCATCAAATTCTTCATGTGGCCATCCTAATTGCCATTCTCATCAGCAGTGTTTAAGCCTTCCCTTTCGTCTGCCTCCATATCAGCCACTGCTATTTCTTTTGTTTCACTTGGTGTTTTTGAACTGGCCATTCTAACTTGGATAAGACTATGTATCTCATTGTGGTTATGATGTGCAGTTCCCTAATGGTAAGTAATATTGAGCAGTATTTTCAAATACATGTAGATAATTTATATTTCTTCTTTTGGGAAATGTCTATTCAGATCACTTACCCATTTTTCTAATTGGATGCTGTTTGCTGAGTTCCTTATATATACCGGATATTAGTCCTTGTCAGATGAGTAGCCAGCAAATATTTTATCCCATTCTGTAGGGTGTCTTTGTACTTTTTTCTTTTCTTAACTTTTTTTTTTATTATTTACATATCACATCCCTTACCCCTTTCTACCTCTTCAACCCCTCCCCCATATCCTCTTTCTCCTTCCACAAAGTCTTTCTTCTTAACTTTCTTCCATCTCTCTTTTACTTTTTTTGTGGTTTGGTAACCATGAAATATTTAAGCTTCTGTGTCTGATTCATTTTGTTAGGCATAATGGTCTCAAGGTGGATCCATTTTCCTACAGATGACTCAAATTTTTCTTTATGGTAGAGTAGTACCCCACTGCGTATATATATATATATATATATATATATATATATATATATATATATAACATTTTCCTTATCCATTCATCTTTTGTTGGACATATTGGCTTCTTCCAAGATTTGGCTATTATAAAATATGCTGCTATAAACATGGGCACGCATGTATCACTCTTTAATGACAATGTTAACTCTTTTGGGTCAAATGGGATATCTATTTTCATTTTCTTGAGGAATCTCCATACTGTTTTCCACAGCAGTTATACAGTCCCACCAGCAATGTAGAAGGGTTTCTTTTTCCCCACAACCTCACCAGCTTTTTTGTTGTTTTTTTCAATTGTTAATATCAGCCATTCTTAACTGGAGGTAGATGGAGCCTCAATGTTGTTTTGATTTGTATTTCCCTGATGGCTAAAGATATTGAAATTTTTTCATGTATGTATTGGCCACTTGGACAACTTCTGAAAACTATTTATTCATTTTAGATTCCCATTTTTGATTGAGTCCTTTATTTTGGGGGACGTATTTATTCAGTTCTTTGTACATTCTTGATAATAGTCCTCCGTCTGAGTAGTAGCTGGTGAAATATTCATTAAAAAGATTGGTCTGTAGTTTTCTTTCCTTGTTAAGTCTTTGGTGTTGGTATCAGGCTTCCAAAACAAGGTTAGTAAAGTTCCTTTTCTTTCGGCTTTGTTAAATACTTTGAGAAACAATGGTGTCAGCTTTTCTCTGAAGTACTGGTGAAATTCTGCTGTGAACCCATCAGGTCCTGGACTTTTCTTTGTGGATAGAGACATTCCATGTTTGTTATGTGTTTATTCAGGGTTCTTATGTTTTCTTGGTTCAGTTTTGGTATTTTGTACATGTCTAGAAATTTATCAATTTCTTCTAAGTTCTCCAATTTTTTGGAGTATAACTTTTGAAATTGTTTCATGTAATTTTCTGAATTTCAGCATTACCCACTGTGATCTGTCCTTTTCATTGTGAAATGACTAGATATGGATTTTTTTCTTTCTTTTTGGTTATTTTAGCTCGAGGTTTATCACAAATAGGTCAACTAGTAGAAAATCAACAAGGAAATATTACAGTTAAACTATACTATGGAAAAATTGGATTTCATCAATATCTATGGAATGTTCTACTCAACACCGACAGAACATATCTTTTTCTCAGCAGCACATTGGGCATTTTTCAAAATAGATCATATGGTAGGTCATAAGGAATCTTTAAATAAGTACACAGGAGTCCAAATAACTCCTTTCTTACTTTCAGATCATAGTGGAATAAAACTGGAAATCAACAGCAAAAGGTACTACAGATACTATACAAATACATAGAGACTAAATAACTTATTACTAAATAAATCATGGGTCATAGAAGAAGTCAGGGATGAGCTCGAGGAATGGCTTAGCAGTTAAAGTGCTGGCTTAACAAGCAAGTGCTAAGTACTCGAGTTTTAGTCCCCAGCACCACATAAGCCAGGGATGGTGGTGCATACCTGTAATCCCAGCATTTGGGAGGCTGAGAAGAGATGATTGCCATGAGTCCAAGGGCAGCTTGGGCACCAACCTGAGTTCAGGACCAGCCCCTTGACTGCAGAGACCGTGTGTCAAAAAAAAAAAAATGTCAGGGAGGAAATAAAACACCTTCTGGGGTTCAATGATAAAGGAAGTATACAATACCAGAAGCTGTGGACACAATGAAAGTAGTCCTAAGAGGGAAATTTGTAGCTGTAAATGCACACATCAACAAAACCAGAGCAATCCCAAGTAAACAATTTAATGATGCACCTCAAGGTCCTAGAAAATGGAAAACAATCTAAACCAAAAAGTAGTGGAAGAAAAGAGATTCTAAAGATCAGAGTAGAAATTAATGAATTCAAACTAAAAAAAGCAATACAAAATTTGAGTCAAAGAGCTAGTTTTCTGAATGAATAAATGAAATTAACAAACCTCTGGTTTATCTACTGCCTCTTATATAGCTTGTTCTTATTTCACTAGTACTTTGAGCTGCATCATAAGATTGTTATTTGAGATTTTTTTCGTGTGTGCATTTATAGCTATAAATCTTCCTCTTAGTATTACTTTCAGTGTGTCCCATAGATTCTGGTATGATGTGCTTCTATTGTCATTTGACTTTAGAAACTTTTTGATTTCTTCTGTGATCCATTGTTTTTTCAATAATGTATTATTTAATATCCATGTGTTTGTTTAGTTTCTGCAGTTTCTTTTGTTATTGATTTCTAACTTCCTTCCACTATGATCTGAAAATGTGCAGAAAATGATTTTAATTCTTTTGTAAGCATGACTTATACCCAAGGTTATGGTCTATTTTCGAAGAAGTCCCATGTGCTGCTGAGAGAAAGGTATGTTTTTTTTTTTTTGAGAAAAAGGTATGTTGAGGTTGGATAGAATAGTCTGTAGATACCAGTTAAGACCATTTGCTCCAGTGTGTGATTTAGATCTGGTGTTTCTTTGTTGATTTTTGTTTTGGTCTGATTAACCTATTTGTGAGAGTTGAGTATTGAAATCTCCTAGTATGGTTGTGCTGGGGCCTATTTGACCCTTGTGTCTGATAGTTTGTTTTATATAATTGGATGCACCTACATTGGGTTCATATATGTTTATAACTGTGTGATCTGCCTATTGGATTTTTTTCTTTTACCAGTAATATAGTGTCCATCTTTGTGTCTTCTGACCTGTTTTGGCTTGCTGTCTGCAGTGTCTGAGAATAGCACAGCTACTCCTGCTCATTTCTGTGCTCCAGAAGCATATTGTATTAGGTTCCAGGCTTTTATTTTCAGTCTGTATGCTTGCTTGTGGGTGAAGTGTGTCTCTTGCAGGCAATGAATGGTTGGATTTTGCTCTTTGATCCACTCTGCCAGTTTGTGTCTTTTAATTGGCAAGTTGAGACCATTAGCATTGAGAGTAATTATTGTAAGATTTTTACTGAATCCTGTTATCATCCTCTCCTAGTTTTGGTTCTTTGCCTTTTCTTTTTGTTATCATTTCCCTTTGTATGTTTCCATTCTTCTGTGTCCTGGTGCTGATAATCTCTAAGATTCCTTCAAGTATTTTCTGCAACATTGGGCTACTGATTGCAAATTTCTTTAGGGTTTATTGGTCATGGACAATTTTTACTTTTTCTTCAATTGTCAGAGATAATTTTTCTGGATACAACAATATGGATTGACACTTGCCTTTTTTTCTCTTTTTTTAGTTTGAAAGATTTCCTTCCTGGCTCTCCTGGCCTTCAAGGTTTACATTTAGAAATCTGCAGTGACTTGAATGGGCTTGCCTTGGTGTGCTTTCTTCTTACTGCTTTTAATATTCTCTCTTTGTGTTACATTTCTGAAGTTTTGATTATGATGTGTAGTGGCAAGTTTTTATTTTTCTGGTCAAAATTATTTGATATTTTATAGGTGTCTTGTACCTGAATGTTAATTCCTTTTCCTAGATTTGGGAAAATGTCTTGCATAGTTTTAGCGAATAAATTCTTTATACGTTTTTGAGTTTTCTTCTGCTCTTCTTCCTGCATCCATTATTCTGAGGTTGGTTCTCTTTGAGTCATCTGCCAGCTGTTATATCCAGCTACTTTGCTCACTTTAATTTGGGTGATTATAGAATTTGTTTCCACAGCCTTTTCTTCAAGGTCTGCAATTCTGTCCTCACAATGTTTGAACTGACTTTCCCTGCTTTCAAATGAATTTTTCATATTCTGAACTTTAGCTAGATTTCTTTTCAGGTTTTCTACTTCTGTATCAAAATATTCCTTTATATCTTGCATTTCCTTATTTACCTCAGCCAACCTTTAATTTGTGTCTTCTATATGCTCAGTAAGCTTTGTATTGATTAGGACCATTATTTGTTTAGTAAATTCCTCTTAAAGCCTGCTGAACATTACTTGCATTCTCTAAGAATGTCTTGTTTGAACTGCCTGTTCACAGGTCAGGAGGGTGCCCTCAGTGGTGTTGAGTGACCCTGTGGAGTAACACCCCAGCAGACTGGAGAGGGCACCCTGTGGGGACCGGAGCTGGGCCAGGGAGAATTAGGAAGGGTAGCACCATGGCAGGAAATGGATAGCATACAGAAGGCTGATCAGGTAGGGAGCTAAATTAAAGACAGTGAGCACAGGTTTCTTACTGTCACAGAAGTAAGTCTGTGCTCCATTCAAGTGGGTCATTGTCTGTGTGTAGTTCCATTTAATGTTCGTAGCTGAAGAAAAAAGTCCTGGTGCCTAGAGCTGGGTGTTGCTGTGGCTGGGGATTAAAGGGTCAGAGAAGTGAATGATGAAACGTGGCCTGCCCCTCCACCATCTGACAAGGAGAACTGCTTTCAAGAGTCCTGGAGGCCTATAATTCTGATACTCTGGGAGACAGAGGCAGGAGATTGCAAGTTTGAGACCAGCTAGGACAGTTTTGTGACTTAGCAAGACTCTGGTTCAAAATCAAAAATAAAAACAGGCTGGAGATGTAGCTCAGTGTGAAAGCCCTGGACTTGATTCCCAGTTTTAAAAAAGGACTCCTGGGGGTGACCAGTGCATGACAGAATAAATTAGGCACAGCCAGAGAGAGCAAGGAGCTTGGAGGAGCAGGTTCAGAAGGCGTGGGGTGCACAAGGTGCCTTCCCCACTTCACGAGAGGGAGCTGACCCTTGGAAAGGGGGATGCTGCAGGCTGGAGGACTAGCCCAGACTCTTGTTAGCAAGTACAAGTCCCCGGCACCACATAAGCCAGGCATGGTGGCACATGTCTGGAATTCCAGCGCTCAGGAGGCTGATAGGAGGATTGTCCTACCTCTGAGGGCAGCCTGGTTTAAATAGTGAGTTCAGGACTAATCTGGACCACAGAGGAAACCCTATCTCAAAAAAGGGGCTAAGGAGAAGCTGGCACCTGAATTTATGTCAAAGACCCTCTCAGGATGAGGTACCAGGAAGGTGCCTGATCAGCCCAGGGGCTGAGCTGGATTCAGTGAGCAAAAGCGTTTGCTCAGGTTGTGTGGCTTACAAGTGTTTTTGCCTATGGAAGGACAGCAACCGCGCAGTGGCTCCGAAGTCAGCAACCACAGCCCTGGGGAAAGACTTCTCCAATTGCTTAGTTCCTTATTCCTTTCCTTCCTGCTTTTGTCTCACATCTGTTGAGTTCCCACTTTCGTAATGCTGGCCTGACTCTGGGATGCATGTGTAAGCGAGGGCCCCCGTCCTGGCTGTGCTGGCCTGCAGCTGGCCCTGCGCCTGTGGACCGCTGGGTTCTCCACTGTGGTTTTTAACGCTCATGAGTCACAGCTCCGGGGGACTGGCCTTCTCGGCACTTCTGTTCTCACCTAGCTGGCCAGAGGAGAGCTCGCCGCCGTAGCTGGGCCTCATTTATGTGTTGTTTTGAGGAAAAGATTTTCTGAGAAAGTAGATGGTCTCCTCTCGTCATGGCTTCGGAAATCACGTACGCCGAGGTGAAGTTCAGCAATCCAGCCACGTCAGTCTCGCCTGCAGGTAAAAATATGTTTTTGTACGTAAGAGGTAAGATGAGGTGAAAGGTGAAGAGGGGGTTGTAAGTAGGCCATCTGCCGGCGCTCTGAGCGGCCGTGGCTGGGGAGCACGGACGTCGCTCAGACGGCGTGGCCTGCAGCTGAGCCAAGGGGCGAGACTCCGACACCGTGTGGACTCTCACTATTTGTAGAGAACTGTATTTTACATTTTAGTGTGTATCTTTTCACATTGATAATAAGTAGACCTAATGTGCATTTTTTTTGAGGAATGAAACAAAAGGATTTTCATATTTCTCCCCTTGGCAATATATCACATTATTAAGAAAAAGGATTTCCATTTATTTGGCAGTTTGATCTTAAAGAAGATTTATTCCCCTCACCTGCCTGAGTTCATGGGACCAAGCCCCAGGCCTTGCGCATGCGAGGTAGTGCTCCACCCTCGACCCAGAAAATGGGTTCCAGCCATTTTCTGAAAAGGAATGACCTGAACTTAAAAATGTGAAGTATGATTATAGAGATTTTATCTGATGTAGTGTCTTAATCTATTATGTTAATATAAATTCCATGCAACTCAGAGTAAGGCGTGTTGAAGAAGTAGATGCGATGATATGGAAAACACTCATGATGTAGTATCAAAGAAAACAATTTTGTCAGCTGATTACAGTGGCACAGGCCTAGAACTCCAGCTGCTGGAGAGACTAAGGCAGGAAGGTTGCAAGTTCAAGCTCAATCTGGCAACTTAGTGAAACCCTGTCTCAAAAAAAAAAGTTCTGGGATGCAGCTCAGTGGTAGTATGTGAGGAGCCCCCACTACCCCCAGGGCACACATGCATGCACACACAGAAAATGGTACCTCTACGTCAGTTTTTATGGTGTGTCGGTGGGGTGGGGAAGTGTGCATATAGGCAGATATGCTTAAAATTGGCTGAAATGATATGAGAAACATACTAATGCTAGGAACTTATGATTTTACATATATGTTGCAAAGTTTCTGTAATGAACATCATTTTTCCTATTCCTGTTTTTAGACTCTGTTGAATGTCTGTAATATTAGCAATTGTGTGTTATGCAAGAAAAAGAGAGAACAGGACAAGCAAGAGGAAGAAATAAGGACGGAATTTACGATTGATGAGGCTAATTTGGTTTCTCCTTAGCTCCCAAAGAGAAGACCACTGCTCCTGGGAGTAATCCCAGCTTTCCCAAGATGCTGCTTCTCGTGTTTCTGATGCTTTCCCTGCTGTTGGCCATCTCATTCTTCGCTGTTTTTATCAGTAAGTATGACAACTGGATCAAGGAGCCATACCTGCCTCACACTGAGAAAAGGCGCCCGGGGGAAGGTCACACTCAGCAGTAGTATCATCCTCACATCTGAAAAAGAATTTTTCTCTGGGAGATGCAATATGTGGCATTCCACTGGGGATTTTGCGCTTTCCTTGGGCTTAGTTCCTCCCCTGCAGGAATAGTGGACCCCATTCTCGTTAGAAAGACAGAAGGGTGAATGTGTACGTATTACAGGGTGAAGCCTATGGGGCTTTGTCTTGGTTAGTTTTAAATCTGGGACACCATACCCTATGCTCACATCTGAAGGGGGGAAAGATTTATTTTCGTTCACAGTTTCAGGAGGTCTCGGCCCACTCGTGGGCGACTGGCAGTGGTGGGAGGGCTGGCAGAGGCCTGGCCGGAGAGAAGCAGCTCATGGCATGGCAGGACAGGAGGCCGGGTGAGAGCGCAAAGGGTGGAGCTAGTGAGTGCCCTTCCAGGTCATGTCCCATGATGCAATCCTTCTGAGTCAAGTCCCCGTGATCCTTCCAGTCAGGCCCCACTTCTTACACAGCACAGGAAGTCAATGGAGTAACTCTCATGATTGAATCACCTTCCAAACAAGAGGCTCTTGGGGACATTCTAGACACAAACTGTAACATATGTCATCTCTATTACTAAAATAAATAAATAAATAAATAAAAAGCTGTGTGTGAGGACACGTGCATTTCCTCAGCAAGATGTATGAAGTTGGCCCTATCTGGGCCCAGACACTTAGACGTTGGGATCAGCAGGTGGACAGGAGCAACGTTCTGGGAAGAGTTCGCTACTGATTTTCTTCTAATAGTCTTTGTCCTGCACAAACTGTGTGAGATTAAAAAAAAAAAAAGCTAGTTTAGCAAATAGTTGGATTTCTACATTTTGGTTTCAGAAATTATGAAATTCTTACAAGGTATAGAAATTAGTATATTTGGATATTTTACCAGTCCAACAGGTCCATCTGTTGGTAGTAACGGTTTTTTACTCTGTGTGAGGTATTAAATCACTCCACATCTGGAAAGAAGTGTAGCACCAGGGCTCCAGGAGTTTGGAAAACAGTCAAATGAGCCATTGACTGTAGCCATGGATGGAAAGGGCCGCATGGGTGAGAAGTAAGCAAGGGACGCCGAGCCCAGCTCGTTGAGGAAGGGCTTGGGGAGCTGTGTGTTTCAGGGATGCTGTAGGCTTATGGCGGGGTGGAGACCTGGGGAGACGTATAGTGTGCAGGACAGGACATACAGTGCTGCCGGAGAGCTGAGAGGTGAAGCTCCAGGTGGCCACGCACAGGACTGATCATCAAGAATGTTATAGGGTGTTGGGATATTTTTCCCTAAAGTTTATTTTACTAGACTTTTTTTCCTTCTTAATAAACCAGTTTAAGACTTAGCACACTGCAGGAATTCCACGCTTGCTTCTGCTTTGTGGCTGTGTAGACCAGTCTTGGTGGGCAGGTACCTGTGGTCCCAGCTGAACTCACTCATGCAGATGCCATCAGGGAGCAACCCAGGCAACCAGTTCTGAGGAAGAGGGTGACAGGAGTCCCTATGCCAACGTTTCTCCATACTTCGTCAGGCCAGCCTGGCAGGCTTGCCTAACACCTTGCAGATTCCAAAGCTCAGGTGCAAATAGTGAGCCCGCTTGAAGTGTCAGTGTCATCAAGGGTGAAGGGACATTTAGTGCACACACATTTTTGCACATCTGTTCAGCCACAGAAGCCTTAGGAGCAGCCTATATCTAAGAAGTGGAGAAGTAGAACCTGTGTTAGGACTGAGGAATCAGCAAGGCCGTCTTATAAAGGGATGTGGGTCCAGGGCGTGTTGAAATTAGTGTCGGTTTTGCAATGTCTCATAGTCATGTAGATCCACTGAAGAATTTTAAGCAGGGAATTGACCAAGTTTTCCCATAAGCACACTTTTAAAGAGGTCTGAGATGGGCATAACGGGACAAGGAAGAGGGCTAGTTTGTAATCTTTTCCAGTCAGGCTCTGTCCACTTAGGTAACAGGATGTTTAGTACTTTGTTTCTATAAAGAAAACAGTAAGGAGTGAAGTTCTTACGCTACCGTGAAAATGAGTGTTTTTTGTTCTCTTTTCCAGTTTTCTTTAAAAAATACTCTGAACTTCTTGAAGAAAAAAAGAGTATAAGAGGACTGAGCCACACAGAACTGGTGTGTAAAAGCAGCCCCTCGGATGCGGGAGGTAAAGCTGAAATATTTAGCGTTCAGTTGCTAATGATAGTATGTAAGAATCCCAAGTCAGAGTTTCAACTAGGATTCCCAGGTAGATTGGACTAAGATGTGGAGTCTCATGATTATTTTAAGCTACAAGTGTATATGGAAAACCAAATTATTTTTATGATCTTTATTCTTTTATTAGCATGTATTTGTGGTACATGGTGGTAGAACTGAGCTTGAGAAGGGGTGCGTTACATATCCCTCTCAGTCATTTCACTTCCACTTTCCAGCACTTCGCCAGTGCCACCCCCCTTCCCTCTCCACAAAGTCCATCTTCTTACTTTCTTCCAGCTCTCTTGTATTTCTTATGGTTTGGTTTTCTCATATTAGAGAAACCTTCTGTGTCTGATTCATTTTACTAAGCATGATGGTCTCAGAGTGTATCCATTTTTCCTACAAATGATTAAATTTTGTTTTCATGGCAGAGAAGTACTCCATTTTGTTAATATACCATATCTTCTTTACCCATTGATCTGTTGATGGACACAGCCAAGTCATGCTTCCATGACTTGGGTATTATAAACTGTACTGTTATAAACATGGGTAGGCATGTAATACTCTTGTGGGATGACTAAGTCTTTTGGGATGATACTCTGGAGAGGTATAGCTGGGTCAAATGAAATATCCATTTTCAGTTTTTGAGGAATGTCTTTACTGCTGTATATAATGGTTGTACAAGTTTACAATCCTCCCACTAACAATGTAAAAATATTCCTTTTCCCACACAACCTCACTAGCACTTAGCTGTTTTTTGAGTTCTTGATATCCACTATTCTTGGTGGAGTTGAGATGGAACCTCAGTGTTGTTTTGATTTGCAATTCTGTGATGGCTAAAGATGCTGAACATTTTTTCATTACGATTTAGACCTCTCCTTTGGAAAACTGTCTGCTCATTTCAGTTACTCAGTTTTTGATCAGGCCTTTTATCTAGGGAGGTCTAATATTTTCAATTCTTTGTATATTGTAGATAATAGTTCTCTGAGGAGTAGCTGGCAGCACTTCTTTTTTTCATTTTTTCAGGTCTCTCTTCACTCTGTTGATTGTTTTCCTTACTGTGCAGAAGTTTTTTAGTCTGATATTATACCACTATTGTGGTTTGGATCTGGATCATGTATTTGGATGTTATGGATTATCTATACAACCATGTGTGTTGGGTGATGGGGGCTGCTCTGGAGGGGTGGATTGCACGTGTGTGGTTTGGTTTACAGGCATGAGGTGGATTAGAACCATAACTGGAACCCTGAGGCTGGACCCAGAAGGGACACATCTCTGGGACGGGATCAGGAAGTATACATAAGGTTCTACTTTCTTCTTGGATCTGACTTGACTTGATTTGGCTTCCTGTTTGCAATGTTGTGAGGAGCTACCTCCACTCTTCCTCCACTTTCACCATGTCCTTCCATTCTTGCTGGCCGCCCATGAACAGACCGTGACCTTCTGAAACTGTGAGCTAAAATAAATTTTTCCTCCCCTGATTTATGCATATCAGATATTGGGTCACAGTGAAGAAAAAGAAACTAAGACACCCGTTAGCTAATTAATTCTTGGTGTTATCTCATGTGCATTGCATGTTTATTGAGAAGCCAGGACCTGAAGCCTTTGAATGTACATTAACTTACCTATGCCAAGACTGATTGTGAATTTCTTGCTTTTCTAAACTGTCTGTACACACGTGGTCTTTTTCTTACACATCAGTTAAAACCATTTTCTGAAGATTTTGATGACTATTTTATGCAAAATGAATTATTTAATTTTAAAAAATAAATTGGCGATTTGTGAGGACATTTTTCTTGCAGAAAAACTGAGCAGATCATAGGAAGAGATGCTATTTCAAGCCTTACCTGTACAGTGTCCATTATGAACACTTTATATAAGCAAGATAGTTTTTGTGAACTAATGAGCTAATACTGATTTGAATTAAATTTTACGCTATTCAGGTTTTATTAGATTTAACCTAGTGTTCTTTTCTACCCTGGTATCCCAACCAGGACACCGTATTCTATTAAGTTGTCACATTTCTTCAGTCTCCTCTCAGCTGTGATAGTTTTTCAGACTTTCCTTGGTTTTCATGACCCTGACAGTTTTGAGGAATACTGCTTTGGCATTTTATAGGATACTCTTCTGTCAAAATATGTTTTTCCATTGATTGGATTTGGGTTGCTGGCTTTGGGAGGAGACCACAGATTACAATACTATTTTCATCATATAATATCCAGGGTATATATTACCAAAATGATTTTTTCACTATTTTTATTAATATACATATGTAATACATGTTTACAATGAAGTTGAGTATTTTGTGCACATATATATCACATCAACTTTACAATCCCTTCCCATTTTTGACCCTCCCACACCCTCTGCATCCATACCCCCCAACTCCAGCTATCCCATCATGTGGTTCTACAGAATGCCTGTATTCTGGGTTTCCCAAGTCAGAGAGACTATACAGTACTTAACATATTTAATCTTCTGCATCTGAATCATTTCTCTTAAATCACCACTCTTTAGCTCAGCTTCCTATTCCTTGAATAGGCTACAGTGGTCAAATCTTGATGCCTCTTCTCTGTGTCCAGCAGATCTCTTTGTTGGGATATTTGCCAAAAGTTCTTTTTTTTTTTCTTTCTCTATTTTGATATATCTTTGTTGAGATTCTTTAACCTGGACTCATCCACCAGTCCACACAAGAAAAGAATCACAACCATGTAATTGAAAAGGCTAGTAAATATGAGAAAGAAGAAAAGTTAAATTTCAACTGCCTTAGTTGAGTACTGGAAGGTACACGCTTGTACATTCAAAGGGTTATCTGTACATCAATCAGTTTTCTTAGGATAAACTTACATCAAAGACCTAATAAGTGAATTGCTACAATAAACAAACTTCAAACTATATCACATTGCTACATTAAATGAACTTAAATCAATATCACATAAGTATACTTCAAGTAACAGATATGAAGGCAAATTTAGTTATTTCAGAATTTTTAACTTTCATAGCTTCTTTACTCACATTTCACTGTTTACTAATATTTTGCTAAAATTGAGTTACAATTTTATCTGCCTATCCATCCATATATACATGTGTACGTATTTTTTAAAAGATGTTATATCAATTCTCCATGTTGCATGTAAGTATTCTGTTTTGCACACTATTTTACTGTTACTAGTAATGATGTGGGAAGATTTCACAGATTTTATAGAACAGCCGGTACTGTTTTAGAAGTATATCTATCAAATGATTTAAATACCAATCTGTTTTTTAAATTACGCTTTCTCTTTAGATGTTACCTTTCCTCCATGTTATTTTGGTGCTGCTTATCTTTCTCCCCCTCTCAAAGAGGATGAACTCACACTCAACGTCAAAAAAGTGAATTGCTACATTAAACAAACTTAAGACTTTATCAGTTTGCTACATTAAATGAACTTAAATCTGTATCACATAAGTATACTACAGTTACAGCAATTGATAAAGAGGTATGCTTAGTTATTTCAGGTATTTTTAACTTTCATATATTGTTTACTCACGTTTCACTAATTATTAACATTTGGCCTGATTGGTTTATCCTTTTGCTTATCTGTTCATCCCTAACGTCATGCATACATAATTTTAAAGATTTTATACCAATTACTTATGTTGATTAGATGATTCCTTTCTTTTTTCAGTGCTGCTTGATTTTCTGCTTCTGTACAAGATTCCTCCAAGTAATATCTGCATTGCTGGGCTACTTGCTGCAAATTTCTTAAGGGATTCTTGGTTATGAAAAATTTTTTCTTCTTCAATTTTCAGGAATAATTTTTCTGGATGTAACAAGCTGGTTTGATACCTGCTGTCTTTTAAAGCTTGAAGGATCCTGCTCCAGGCTTTCCTAGCCTTTAAAGTTTGCCTTGAGAAATCTGCAGTAATTCAGATGGGTTTGCCTTGGTAGAATAATGTCTGTTTTTCTATTGCTGCTTTTAATATTATCTTTTTATGTTGTATTTCTGAGGTTTTGCTTATGAAATGTCACAGCGAGTCTCCTTGCTGATTGAGGTTACTTGGTGTTCTATAATCTTCTTGTATCTGGAAGTTAATTTCTTTTCCTAGATTAAGGAAATTTTCTTGTACTATTGCTGTGAATAAATTCTTTTTTCCCCCATTTTTATTGATATGTATAAGCACAAAATTTAAGGTTTACAATGAAGTTGAGCATTTTGTGCACCTACAGATCTTGTCGAGGTGACAAGGACTTTCCCACTCTCCTTTTGTCCCTCCTCCTACCCCCCTCCCTCACCCCCTCACCCCTCTGTTTCACTTTGTTTTTCGTTTTAAGTTCCATAACAGTTGTGATCTGGGTCTCTCATATCAGAGAGACCATTCGATGACATTTGGTGCTGTCTTCTGCTCTTTCTCCCACACCCACAATTCTGAGATTGGTTCTCTCTGAATCATCCATCAGCTGTGTATCCAGCTACTTTGCTCATTTCTAACTTTGCAGTCATGCCTAATTATATCTTTGTTTCCTCAGCCTTGTCTTCTAGGTCTGAAATTCTGTCCTCACAATATCTGAGTTGTCTTTTCCAGTTGTTACATATAATTTTCGTGTCCTCACTTTCATCTATATTTCTTTTTAGATTTCCCACTTCTCTATTAAAATGTTCCTTTATATCATGTATTTCTTTATTTATGTCAGCCAACTTTTTATTTGTGACTTCAATATGCTCAGTGAGCTTTGTCTCCACTAGGACCATTATTTGCTTAGTAAGATCTTCTTTAAGTCTGCTGATCAAAACTTGCATTTCTTTGAGAATATCTTGTTTGAACTGTTTGTTTGACTCACTTGTTTGCTTTTTGACTTCCTTCCCTATGACTTCCTTCCCTCAGCAAAGCTCTCCTGCCTGTCCTGGCTTCCCTCCCCCAGGGTGGGGCGCTCCACCCTCAGGGTGAACCCACTACCCAGAGCCGTTCAGGGGATCGCAGCCTTTCCCCCCTCTTTTCTCCTCTCTCTGCCTCTTGTGCTGGTTTCTTCCTAGGCACTGTTTAAGGGTGTCTCCAAGAGCCCTGATGTGCTCTTCTTTTATTCTAATGGGTTCAGTCTCAGGCTTTTTAAAAATGGCATTGCCTGCTTACGGCATTGCCTGCTGCTGAGCACTGCTTCTTGTCTGGGCTCCCGGGAGCCTTCTCAAGGGGGAACGCACGTTGCATTTGTAGGACACAGTGACCGCGGGTTCGTTTGTTGGAGGCTGGGGCCGCCAGCTGCTGACAATTCCCACTTCTCCTGGATCCGCGCTCACCTTTGACTGAGGTTCTGGCTCTGGACTTTCCTCCGTCTTTGGTCTGTGGATGGCGGCAGCTCAGGACCTGCAGAGTCGGCTGCTGTTTTCCTCCTCTTCGATGTGATTTCAGGATTTCTGACCCTCCCACAGCCCCCTGTCCATTGTTGGGGTGCTCCATCCTCTCCCAGCTCCGTCAGATGTCCTGGGCTCCATGCAGGCTTTCCTCCATCTGAAGATACCTGCAGCTCCCAGCCATTTGCAGCCGGCATGGGGTGGCTCCCTGGGCTGCTGGGATATTTTCCTTCACTTTCCATATTCCTTTGGAATTTCTGACCTCCCCCTGGCCTTTCACTTGTTGCAGTGCTCCTCTCTGTTGTCGCTACATTGCACACGTGTTTTATGACTAAATTCTTGACTTTTTAAGTGGGTTGGTGAGGAGACATTGTGCAGGTCTGTTACTTGGCTGCCAAATGATTTTTGAACTTACCAAAATGATTTTTTGACTCTGGATAGTGGTCTTGTCACTAAGCTAAGGAATCCAAAGGCTACTTTTTCTTCTCTTATCCTTATGATACTCTTCTGAAGGAAGTTACCTATATTAGCAAGGGAAGAATTATGATCCTGTTCATCAGGGTGGAGTAATGTGTTGGTTGGGGTTATCTGGACAAAGTGTGGTGTTTAGGTCTAAGCTGTGGAAGGAGGTTCATATGTGTATCTATATGCATCGATGTGGATGTGTGTATGTACATATGTGTATATATCTTTTATTTTTAAGTAGTTGGCTCATATATCTGGGGAGGCTTGAGGTGTTCAAAATTGGATCAAAGCAATCAGCAGGCTGTAAACTCAGGAAAGAGTGGCAGGGGGAGTCTGAAGGCACACTGCTGAAGAACCAGGACGTTCAAGGACAGGTGGCCAGGGAGGGCCTCTGGCCAGGGTAGGGCTGTGTTTTCTTGTCCATTCAGATCTTTATCTGAATTCGTGGCTCACTCACATCAGGGATGACATCTGCTTTACTCGAAGCTCTCAATTTAAATGCCAGTCCCACCTGAGATCGACCTCTAGGATATATCCACAGACTATGTGGCCAAAGTAGCAAGTGAAATTACCCATCTGAAGTACTACATCGTTTGTTCAGTTAGATTGGGCATATGTGTTTGTCTCTTCTTTTTCATTTAGTCATTTATATCAGTGTGCCCTTATGGATATTATTTTATATTATGGGTTGTAATCCAATGCTATTTATTTATCCTGTTCCTGTAGCTCTGGTCTTTGGAAGCTCTCTCCTGTGCCCTTTTGAAATATCACCAGCAACTTTTGTTTTAGCCCAATGTGTGGTCAAATTCATGAATTTGTGATTTTTCTGCCTTAGCCTCCCAGGGTGCTATGATTGTAGGTCTGTGCCCCTGGGGCTGGCTTGTGTATCTTGATATTTATTCACTTTGAGTTTTAAATTTTCTGTTTTTTGGGCTCATGGCTTATTTGGGAATGTGCCATTGAATTCCGAGTGTTTGCAATGTTTCTTTCTTTTATTCATTTTTAGTTTGCTTCCATTGCAGTGAGAGGACATTCTTTATACATTTTCAATTATTTTAAATTTGTGGATGTTTGGTTTATTTCTAAGTAAAGTGACTTACTCTGGCATATGTTTCCTGGGCATTTGTAAAGAATGGCTATTCTGTTTTTAAGTGGAATGTTCTAAATTTTTAAGTGAATTTCTGTTGATGGATGGTTTTGAACTCTTTTTCACTTTCTACATCAGTCTCCACCTGTAATAGTGTGTTTTTCGTTTTCCCCTTTCTCTTGTATCATTTCTTTTCATTTCATGTATTTTGTCCCTCAGTTGTTTGACATGTACATATATAGGATCAATATTTAAAGTCTTTGTTGCTCAGCTGGCAGTTTATAATCCTTTTTTTTCTGCTAATTCCCTGATTTATCTTTCCTCTCTATTCTGCTATGGAGCCCATCCAGTGACTTTTAAAACTTATTGTATTTTTCAATTATAACATTCCATTTAGTTTTTCTACATTTCTTTCTTTTCTGATGTTTTCCATTTTTTCATTCATTTCATTAGCATTTATACCTATATAATATTTTTAAGCCTCCGGTTTTAGCTGGCTTGTCCGCAAAGCTCTCGGCAGGAGGAAGGGACCTGCCATTAGTGTCTGAAGTGGGCAGACGTGATGGATGGGTGCTGCTTGTTATAGCTGGGTGAAGGCATCAGGTCTCTCTTGGTCCTTAATTATATAGTGTGTACACTTAAGAGATTTTTAAAAGTTGTTGTCTATACCCTCTTTCCCAATAAAGAGAAAATCTGGAGCTGTTGTCCAGAGAACTGGAAGCTGTTCGGCTCCCATTGCTACTTTTATTCTACTGGCTCAAAATCTTGGGAGAAGAGTAAGAAGAGCTGCTCTGAAATGGGGGCCCATCTGGCGGTGATCGCGTCCCAGGAGGAGCAGGTATGGGCCCATCTGGCGGTGATCGCGTCCCAGGAGGGGCAGATCGGGCCAAGGCAGAGTGGAGGCGGAGCCCTGCTTGGGTTTGTACATCTCTTTGTGCTAAGAAGGACAGTTTCTAAAAAACAACTATTTTGGGATCTTGGTACTGTGCCGGGAGGATTCTCATAAAATAGGGTGGAAAGACTGTCTCTGCCTTTGCACTCCACACCCTGATCCTCTGACACTACAACCAGCCCACCTCAGGGATATCGTGGGGTTAGAAGGAACACGTTTCTTACTGAAAAGTTGGTTTGTTATTTCGACATGTAAATGTATTGTAAGTTACAAATCACTTACCAGAGAGAAATTTTTAACTGAATATGAAAAACGGTCTTAAAGAGTCACAGTCAGTACTGAAACTATGGAATCTGAAGCTGTAAGAGGAAGATGATTAAATCTGTAAAAATTTTATGCACAGCATTAAAGAATGCCTTCTCTTACTGACAGATAGAGGGGAATAGGTCTGAGATGAGAATTTGTTGTGATCATGGACAGAAATTGCCTTACGCATGGAAGTTAGGCTCAGACCGGAGGAATCGCACAGTAGTTAGAGGCTCGCCTAGCAAGCACAAGACCCTGGGTTTGATTCACCAGCACCATGTAGGTTTGGTGTAGGGGCATGCATCTGTATTCCCAATACTTGGGAGGCTAAGGCAGGAGAATTGCTGTGAGTTTGAGGACATCCTGGGCTACAAAGTGAGACTCTGTGTCAAAGAAAAAAAAATACACACAAACAAAATTAAAAAAAAACCCTCAGGCTCATGAGTGATGTCCTTGACCCTGCCTTGCTCAGATAGGAAGACCTGGACTTCTGTGAGGTGTGAGGTTGTGAGACTGTTCCTGGATTTTACTTTTCTTCTCATTTCTTTGTGATTATATAGTTGAAATATCACACCTTGTCCATAAATATACATACTTATTATGTGCTAACAAAATAAAAAAAAACTTAAGGAAAAAGAAATGTTGATTACTCTGGTATGATCGTTATGTACCAGATACAGGTATTGAATTACAGTTTACTGTATCTCATAAATTTGTACAACTAATGTGATAATTTACAAAACAGAAAGAAAATACAAGATTTCCAAACAAGAAAAGTTCAGGATGATTGAAGGCTATGATTGCTATTGTTTTTCCTTTCTTAGGATTTTATCACCAAGAATCTGGAGAAAAACTCTGCTTATTACGTGGGGCTGTCAGATCTCGAGGGTTCAGGACATTGGCAATGGGTCGACCAGACGCCGTACAACCAAAGTTCAACGTGAGTACAGAGTCAGGCAGCCAAGTCCCAGGTCCTGAGTCGTGCAGGAAACAGTGGGCATCTGAGTTAGCAGTTATGAAAATATCACAGCTCCTTGGTGTCTAAACAGTTGGATGCTAGGTAATGTAATAACTAACATGACAACATTTTGCCGTTACCTGATTCCTATGAGATGCACGTTCTGGTTTTTCTCAATATAGGGATAAGAAAATTGAATTTGGAGACAGATAGTTCAACTGAGGTCACTCCACGATGGCCCTCAGACCATGTGTATTCTACTTTCCTTCCAACCTCTCTCTTTATATCTCCATAATAAAAATTCATGTGGGTTATTTTATAATTGATTACTAAAAATTAGTAAAATTTAGTATATAGTAAAAATTAGTATTTCTGAAAACGGACCTTCCACGTGATCTCATGAAACAAATATTCAAATTCTGATAGTCTTTTATTGGCTCATTTTCATGTAATTCTTTTAAATATTTTATTATAACACCAGTTTTTTTCCCCCATTTTATTGATACATATACGTGCAAAATTTAAGGTTTACAGTGGAGTTGAGCATTTTGTGCACATATGCATCCTGCCAAGGACACAAGGGCTTTCCCACTCTCTTTCTGTCCCTCCCCCCTACAACACCAGTTTTGACTCTTATGTCTTTTGTTTGGCATATATAATCGTATTACTCTAGTCGCTAATTTTTAATAAAATTATAAATGAAGAAAATTAATTTTTTTTAGTTGGGGGAGGGACAGGTTCTCACTCTGTAGCCCAGGCTGGCCTTGAACTCACAGCAATCCTCCTGCCTCCTACTATATTGATACACATTAGCAAGGGTGAAATCTTTTTGTCATATAAGAAGGCCCTATAGTTTGACAGTCCCCTAGGACCTCCGAAGGAACACATAGAGGAGACCCTGCAGTATTTGCTGGGGGACATTAAGGTATTCTGGGGGAGAATCCTAAGTGACAAGGGCACTGTTTTCAAGGGAAATGCGGAGGTTGAAGAGGAACTGTAGAGGAGGTGGGTTGGTTTGGATCTCACTATGACTTGCTCAAAGTTCAGTCCACCTCTCCCCCACCCCCCACCTTTCACTGTCTCCAACACTTTGCAAAGGATAATAGGAAGAAATGACTACAGCATTTTTCTCTCTTTTAGATTCTGGCATGAAGGTGAGCCCAGTAGTCCTGATGAACATTGTGCTATAATAAATATTCGCTCTACAAAATGGGGCTGGAATGATGTCAAGTGTGATGGTGGACAAAGATCAGTTTGTGAGATGAAGCAAATCTACTTATGATGACCTGAGTATTCTCCATGGTCATGGAGTTGGAGTGGCGCCTGTCTTTGTGGAGACAGTTGATGATTTCTTCTGTGTGTTTAAGAAATGCTCAAAGAACTTAGGTAGACCGTCAGCTATTCCCCCTGTGAAAAAACTGGCCCATGCATTTACTTGCTTATTCATTACTTTTGCTCATCATAAGGTAACCATTTATTGAGCATTTCCAAATTTGGGGACAGACTATATTGTGGAGCATTTTTGTGAACACTGTGAGCCCCTTTTAATTTGAATGATAAGGTTTATTTAATGATACATAGTATGGTTCCACAATCTACTTAATTTCTCTCTTTTTTTCTTCCCTTGGCATTATAGATGTACAATTGACAAATGTTTATGTATTTGAATTATAATGTGGTGATTTGCTATACATGATGTATACAATGGAATGATTACAGGTTAGTTAACATGTTCATTACCTTCCATAGTTAGTTACTTTTTGCTTTTTGAGACAGTGTCTTCCTCTGTCATTCATGCTGGTCCTGAATTCACTATGTAGTTTATGCTGACCTAGAACTCATGGCACTATTTCTGCCTCAGCCTCCTCTTCTAGTATTTGATCCTGGGGATTTGAACCCTGGGCCTCACACTTCCTACACAAGCACTTATCACTGAGCTATGCTCCAATCCCCCTGTTTTTGGTGTGTAGTATGAAAATTGCCATAAGCAAATTTCAGCTATATTATATAATGTCTGTAACTATAGTTACCATGCTGTACATTAAATTCTCAGACCTTCATTTTTTACTTGAATTTTGTATCCTAAGACTAACATCTTCCTATTCCCCCCTTATCCTCTTGCAACCCCCATTCTACTTTCTTTTCTATGAAAAATGTTCAAATTGTACATGTAAGTGGGATCGTATTTACTGTTCTCTATGTGATGTCACTTAGTGTAATCCCCTTTAGATACATCCGTATTGTTACAGTGATGGAATATCCTTCTTATAGTGGAGCATTCCTACACACTTGCACACAAGGTTATTATACATATCGTATATGTAGAGTCTGACTCTGAGAAATCTTTTACACTAAGCTCCATTGGTCTACTGTCTTAAAATTTATGTCAAATATCTACATCTCTACCCATCTGTTATCTATTTATTATCTATCTATTGTTTATCTTCCCATGTGGTTACTTTTGACCAAATAGGAGATGTTGTGAATCAAATGTACAAAATTTTTAATTTTTATTTTTTTTCAGAGAGGAATTACTTTTCCTCTTTGTATGTAGCTGAGGGTTCCAGTGCTCCCCAGTCACCTGAGTTTTCAGAGATTTAGATAGTTTAAAATTGAGCTGCTGGATTTTGGATTGTCAGCCAGCTTTCTGTTTACTCTTATCTCTAAGATGTAGGGATAAAATTAAACTTTATTAAATCCAAATAATAACAATGAAACACCACGATGAATTTTTCATCAAGTATAATTATCTTGTTAGTATAACACAGTACTAGTTTATTTACTTTTTCCAAGAAAAAAGATATTAATAATGTCTATAAATTAGAAAAGACAACTTTTTATAAAAATACATTATGCTCAGGATATGAAATCAGCATTAAAACATCAATAGTGATTCTGTACACCAATAAAGAACAAGTAGAGAAAGAAATCAGAAAATAGTTCATTCACAATAACTTCAAAAACCCCAAACAATAAAATACTTAAGAATCAATCTGACCAATGAGGTAAAAGTTTCTCCAATTAAAATGATGATGGAACACTGAAAAGAAAAAAAAAATGAAAAATACACTGGAAGGTACAAATTCTACTTCTCTTGTGCTTATGAATTATAAAACTTATGATTGTTATAAATGCCAAATGACAAAACCAGTATATAGATTCAGTGCAATCCCCATCAAAATTCCAATGTCATTCTTTGCAGAAATTGAGAAAAATTTATATAGACACAGATCCTGAGTAGCCAGAGCAATCTTCAGCTAGAAGAGCAAGGCTGGGGCCATACTGGATCACAAACCAGGTATAAGAACTAAAATCTGAAAACTTCTAGAAGAAAACAGAGGGAAAACACTTGAAGCTATAGCCACAAAGACTTTCTGAACAGACTCTTAATAGCACAGGAAATAATAGTAAGAATCAACAAGTTGGACTATGTCAAATTATAAAGCTGCACAGCAAGAGAGACACTGAGAGTGAAGAGACACCCTACAGAAGAGAAAAAATATTTTCCAGCTACTCTTCTGACAGGAATAGTATCTAAGATATATAAAGAGCCCCCACCCCCAAGAAAAAAACATTAAAAAATAAGAAAGCCTAATCAACAAACGAGCAAATGGATTCAGCAGACACTTCTCAAATGAAGTACAAATGGCAAAGAAGTATATGAAAATATGCCAGCATCTTTAGCCATTAGGAAAATTCAAATCAGGACCACATCTCATCCCAGTCAGGATGGCAGTCATCAAGAGTACAGCAAATATGTGCTGGTGAAGGTGTGGGAATGTAAGTTAGTACAGCTCCTAATGAAATCTGAGCACAGATGCCTAAAAAAGCTGAAAACAGACCCACCACGTTACCCAGCTTTCCCGCTGTGAGCCAGATTCCATTAGGCAGGTTCAGAGCAACTAGGCTGGTTTGGTCAAATATCCAAAACGAGGAGCTCATCATCAGTTGGGGAACTCCTCCCAGATAAGAACTCTGACCGCTTAAGAAAGACCACGTTGGCCATTCAAAGGAGAAAGCTAAAGTCAAGTAGACCATGAGACTGTAGATCCTCATGACCCAGGGTCTGGGGTTTTATATTGGGCCCTCAAATTTGATCATTAAGCCAAAGAACTAATTTTATGTTAATGTGAACAATCAGTAAAGGCCAACTCTGTATAAGAAAATGAATATGCATGATTCATCTAGAATGGTGTTTACTTAATTATATTTATCTGTCTCTGAAGGTGTGATGCTAAGTACATTTTTTCTTTCTTTAAGGATTTCTTTTGATTGGTGTTATTATAAAATGTTTCTAAGCATGGAAACTTAAGTGCTAATGTGTGTGAAGTGATGGTTATGTTAATTTGCTGATGGTAGTAATCATTTCATAGCATACGTGTATCTCAAAACAGGATATTGTACACCTTACACGTGTATGATTTTGTTAGTTATACTTAATTTAAAGAAAGAGTAAGATAAAAATTAAAATAAAAAGTTAAAATATCTATATTTACATTATTTCAAATAGATTAATTTACATTGAAATATTTTATGTATTTCTTATGTTAATATACTGTCTCAGTTTCTTTTTCATTGCTGTGACTCAATACCTGACACCCACAAACTTAGGAAAGGAAAGGCTTATTTTAGCCCACAGTCTCGAAGGTCACAGTCCATTCAGGGGTGGCTGGCAACAATCGAAGTACATGGCAGAAAGAGAGGTGGAGGCAGCTTCCCTGGACAAACAGGAAGACAAGTGGAGGCTAGTTGAGACTAGTCCCCCATCCTCCAGGAAGGCAGGTGCAGCTTATGTATCCTTTCAGGTCTCTGCCCAGTAACCAGTCCCTCCTGCATCCAGCTGTGGCCACTACACACTATTAATCCTAACTCACATGCCTTTGGTCTTAACTGTAATCCACCACTCCAGACTAGACCCCAATCTACCAACATCATATGGTTCCATAGACAATCCATCACATCAAAATACATGAGACTTTGGTGGACACTCCAGATCCTAACCACAACATATACTTACAAAACTTTGTTAATAAAGGCCATCGAAGGCTGGAGGAACGGCTCAGAAGTTAAAGTGCTTGCCTAGCAAGTGCTAAGTCAAGCGCTAAGTGCCCAAGTTTGATTCCCAAGCACCACACAAGCCAGGCGTGGTGGTGCATGCCTGTAATACCAGCACTCGCGAGGCTGAGATAGGAGGATCTGTGTGAAACAAAAGCCAGCCTGGGCTTCACAGTGACTTCAGAACCAGCCTGGGCTACAAAGTGAGAGTCTGTCTCAAAAAAAAAAAAAATGGAAAGAAAGAAAGAAAGATAAAATAATTAGGGTTATTGACTGAGAAGAGTATAATTCTTATCTAGATTGATTTCAGTTTTAAATGTTTACTTAATTTACACATCACATTCTTTCTCCCTTTCTACTCTCCCTTTCTTTCTCCCCAAAGTCCATCCTCTTACTTTTATCCATCTCTCTTTTACTTTCTTTTCTGGTTTGATTTTCTCATATGAGAGAAACCATATAATATTTAACTTTCCGTGACTGGTTCACTTCACTAAGCATGATGGTTTCAATGTGCATCCACTTTCTGGAAATGACTCCAACTTGTTCTAGGTTGGTTTCAACTACCTGACTCTACTACTCTAACCCTCTTGAAAATTCAGGTGATGCAATCAGAGTGTCCCGCTCCCACTGGCTTTTTATAGTCTAGACTTTGTGTGAAGAACAACCAGTAGAATAAATTTGATTTCAAAGGGTGTCATGGCATTGAGGGCTTGGGGTGCTGAAGGCAGCGATGTAACCAGTATGGGTCTATAGACAGTAATCAGACACTTGTCATCCTTCAATCTCTAGTGCACTGTTGGGATGTTGGAATATCCCCCCAAAGTCTCATGCATTTGGACATTGTGGATTATATATGGGTTCCGTGTGCTGAAGGTGGGGCCTTCTTGGGAGGGATGGCTCACTGGGGCCTGACCTGGAAGGCAGTATGGTTGCTTCAGTTTCTTACTGACTCAGCCTCCTGCTGTCATGCTGTGAGCAGCCTCTTTCCACCCACGCCTCCGCCATTTGCTTCTGCCCTTGCCCGCCGCCCATGTGTACTGAGACCTCCAGAGACTGTGAGATGAAACAAACCTTTGCTCTGGCAGTCGCTGTTGTCAGGTGCTGTGCCCAGCGATAAGAAAGTAACTAAGATAACTTTCAAGTTGTGAATTCCTGGAATCCTAATGTAATCAGGACAGTTGGGAGAATAGCTTTACAAGGAGCTTTGGTAATGGAGCAACATGTCTCTGATTAAAAGAAGTAAAACTAACACAAAATCATATTCATTGTGTCTCTAATTATATAGTGAAGGCTGCTGTCTTCTCTATTGCTGGTTTTTGAATGGTTTCCTGGACAGGCTCAAATATTTTTACACCTGTCTGCAAATTTGACTTGAGCTCCCTCACAATTCTGCTACAATTCTAACTTTTTCGCTCTTCCTATCATTTTTGTTCTGTTTATACTTAATTTTGTCCTGTCTCTCTCTCTCTGCCTTTGTCCCTTCCATGTCAGCACTGTTTGTTCAGAGATATGTGCTCTAATCTGCAAACCTAAACAGGGCAAAGGAGTGGAAAGAATCGAAGGGAATAGGCCCAGGTTGTCAATGCAGCTGAGGGAGCTGGTGGGGGGCGGGGTGGAGGGAGACAGGCCAGGAAGCGGGGAAGTGTCTGCTTGCGCCCTCACCCAGCTGAGAGGGATGTCGCCTCTTCCCGGACTTCGAATCAGATGACTCAATCCTCGGTGTTTGCTTATCTCACAGAAGAACTGGAAACATGGTAACTTCCTGTAACCACTTCTCTCTTCTCCCCTTGTGATTTATTGCATCTCAAAGCAAACAGGAGAGAACTTTGGGGCCTTTATTCTGCTTCTCAAAATCTGGTTTATCATTAGCTACAGCTATGAATATTCTAGCACCTACAGAGCTCTATTCAACTCCATGGCTTCTTATGGAGGGTAAAATATATCAGCCTGCTTAATGAGCCATTAGTCACTGAGGTGGAAATTGGTCCACAGCCCTTTTCCTGGCCAGAGGGTGGGATAGAAAGTCCATTTTTAAAATTTAAAGCCATCCGTAGTCAATTTCATTGGAGAGCAGTCCACAGCTATGTTGAGGGCCACTGAATGTCATTTCAGGAACACAAACTTAGATATAATTGAAAGATGCTTGCTGTGAAATCCTGCACCTTATTTATTTATTGCTCCAGAGCTGTTCTGGAATGGGGCAAAACAAACCTTATCACCCACAAAGTTTCAAGGGTCTTAGAAGCTGTGTATGAGGAGCCAAGGATGGAGTTCAAATATATATTTCTTATATCCCCATATTGCTAATTATATATGCTCACATCCATAGTGGGTTTCCTTTTTTCCTTTTTTTTTTTCTTTTGAGGCATGGTTTTGTTCTGTAGTCCAGGGTGGTCCTGAACTCACTATGTAGCCCGGGCTAGCTTCGAACATGGCAATCCTTCTGCCTCAGCCTTCTGAGTGCTAGGATTACAGGTGCATAGGGAATTTCCTTATACTGTCAACAGGTGTGAAATGACTGTGATATGAATTCTCAGAATAGTCATAATACATTTTTGCAATAGATGATGTTCGTTCATCTTTGGAAGTATCAGAGTCATTCACATCTCTATTATTGCTGTATCATTTGACAGCTGACAGTTCTAGCTTCAGTCAAAAAAATTGAGTGGTTTGGTTGAGTTCTCGAGATTTCACAACAAATTGAGGATGGAAGACCAAGCTGTGCATATTGCCATATTTTACTGCTTTCCTTCCTTACAGGGGAAAAAAAGAAACTTGTGTCAAGTTTCTCAAAAGTTGTGTACAGTTCACAATGACAATGCTTTACAAGAATGTCAGTGCCAGTGATGGGTCACCAAATTCCATGCTGGTCGTTTTGATCTTAATGATGCTCCTTGGTAAGGGAGGCCCACCCAGGTTGATGATGAAAAAATAAAGGCACTGATTGAGTCAAACCCACACTACACTACACGGAAGTGTCTAGAAACATGGAACATTCATCATTCAAGCAGCCACAGTGACCTGAAGAAGCTGTGACACATAAGCATGCTCAGTATTTGGATTCTTTCTGAACTTGAGCTCATTACACATGAGGTAAGTGATTCCTTTTTGAAGCCAATGATAACGTGATGAGAAGTGGATTGTTTAAACAACGCAGAGCTCAAATGATATTTCTCCCTGTGTGATAATTTGCCTCCAACCACATCAGAAGCAGACATTCATTAGAGGAAAGTTGTGCTGTCAGTGTGGTGGGATTTTAAAAGTGTCATGGTTTTGAAGGTCCTACCAAGGAACCAAACAATGAATGTGTAATGTTGGTAACTGAACAGTTTGCATGAATCCGTCATCTGGAAACATCCCAACCAGAGCTCCTTAGCCATCAAGGACTTGTGTTCCATCGCAATGATGTGGGACTATACACAAGTTAGATCACCCATCAAAAATGATCAGAGTTTAAGTGGGATGTGTTGTCACACTTGTCACACTCAAGTGACCTAGCACCATCAGATTTACTCTTGTTTTACTCTCTTCAAAACTCTATGATGATATAATGTTCAATTCAGATAACTGTAAATCAGCACTTTGTTCAGTTTTTTATTTTGCCAATAAAGACAGGTCTTTCTGTCAATGAGGAATGGCGAAGCTCAATGAAAGATGGCCAAAGATTATGGAACAGGATGGGCACTATGCCCTTGATTGAGCTTTGTTCTTTGTATAGATAAATGACCTTTGAAAAGCATAGACAACATATGTCATGACCTCCCTGACAGCACAACAGCAGCAGAAAGCTTACATCTTACATATGCTCAGCAGTGGGGAGGGTCCCCGAGTCCTTGCAGGATGGTACGGACCTCAGGAAGCCTGCTTCTGGCTTTATGCCACCTCAGGGTTTATGTACTGAAGGACATTGTCAAGTATTCTGACCTTGGCTCAATGTTAACATTCATGCAGTGAGAATTTTTAAATTATTTGTTGCGCTAGACTGACATGGATGAACTTGCTGCCCCATACTTGGGGACTCTTTTAACATCGAGGATTCTAATTCCTCCAAGAGAAGCTATTCTCTTCATTCTTTGATAAAATGGCAAGTCAAGTGAAACAAAGTGCTTACATGAATTGGTTTATTGCAAGCGCACAAAAGTACAATAAACAAAAAGGATGTGAAATTAGACATCTTTCCCAGGAAGCTATGGCAATATTTCTTCAAGTGTGCGTTAGGTGGACAACATCTTCCCCAGGACCAGTTTCTAGAAGTGAAATCCACTAGATCCAGGTTGTCCTCAACTCATCAACAATGAAATAAAGGGTATGTTCCCTACAACTGAGCCTCCGCACAGACGTAGTTTCTTGTTTTTTGCTGGGGCACAGTGCTCTACATCCACCACACGAGGAAAGTTCTGAGAGGTTTCAGTCCATTCATGGGTGGCGACGATGGCAGGGAGGGTCTGTCAGAGAACGGCTGCTCACTGCATCACCAGAGGAAGGACCGGGGTTAGAGAGACACTCAGCAAGAGTGTACCCTTCTAAGTCACAGTCTCAGTAATCTACCACACCCTCAAGGATCCCCACACCCTCAGTAATCCACCCTTCCCAACCTGGCCCCTCCTCCAAACAGTACAGAAAATCTGTGGGTAATCCACAACCTCCAAACACACGAGGCTTTTTGGAGACGTTCCAGATTCAAATCGTAGCAACAGCTGATGTCAATATGGAGTGGATTCTAAACAGCAGCAGCACAGGCCAATGTGGCTCCAGGGTCATTCTGAAAGCGCTGCTACTTACAGAACCGGAAAGTGCATTATCTCAGGATTCAGGCACCAGTTTTGGATGGAAAAATCTCAGATACCCACCATCTCATTTATGTATCTGTCCATCCCTGTCACTGCATCTAAAAAGTCAGGCAGTTGATTATCAGCCAGCCACCTGGTTTGTGTCACAAGGGAAAGCTCAAGATGGGGGTCACTGCTGTCAAAACAGTCATATTAGTCATCACTGAAATATCATTTACTTAGATTCACAAGACCCAAAATACAGCCACATACACATCACAACATCTGTGCACATGCCTTCCAGATATTCCATTTTACAGTCACACTCCTGAACAATGTCTGGGGTCTAAGTCATTTATCATGTTAACCCTTAATCCATACAGCTCAACCGGACTGCTGCTTACTTCACAGTACTCCATTCAACACGTGAATTAAGCCTTACATAAAAGAAATAACCAAGGTAAGGATTCATTAGGAAAAAAATTTAACTAGGATCTATAAATGCATTTCTTTTAGGGCATATACATTTTTCTCATTTTTATTCCAGAATAAATGGGAATCAGAGTGAAATTTCTGTGTGAGAACTGAACAAATATTCTGAAGAAGAATTCTTGTCAAAATTCTAAGAAGATTTCTGGGTATGTTTCTCAACTTCCTATTTCCCTTTTCTCGTGTCTTGAAATAACTGGATACTTCGGTTCTCACTGTGACGTCTTCTTTGTAGATCGAGTATTGGAAAATCTCTTCATCATATCAGCATTTATTTAACAGTGTCTTAGAGCTCCGGTCTCATTGAATGAAGCCAGGTCTCTGGTAACATCTCCAAGGAGAAAGATCCAAGGCATTCCTGCACTTTCTGAACACAGAGACCCACGTAATGGTGCAAGAAGGGCAACTTCATGCTGGAGGTAAGTGTGTCTTTTTCCCTTTCAAGTGGAAGTAGAAATGTATGATAATATGATGAGAGTCACCTGGAGAGAAGAGGTAGACAGCAGACAGCTCAAAGAGATGAAAATCAGACCCAGATCCAGACGCACAGAAACTAGAAGAAAAGAGGGATGTCTCAGAGGGAGAGGCAGTTGGGAGACTAAGAGAGCCACTATTAATACAGGGACGTGAGGGCTGGGAGATGCTTTGAGAGGGACAGGACCATGGCGGAATATTACACTGGATAAGACAGAACAAGGAAATGGAAATTACACTTACTTGAGGGTGAGTTTTGTCATGATTTTTGGACTTCAGAAGCTCATGTGGTTATTTAGTCTAAGGGTTTTATACCCTCTCTTTTTTGCTTTAAGGTTTTAATTTCTCTGAGCTTCTTCATATAGTTTTCTCATTGCTCCATGCTTCTTGGGAATTCTGGCTTCTTGGTCCCTTTGATAACTGCCTGTGTCTTGCTGCCCTGACAGAGAAGCGAGACTGCCAGTCCCTGAGGCCATGGGTGGTCGCTGTTATTTCCATGGTCTTTCTCAGTGCTTGTTTCATTGTGAGCTGTCTAGGTAAGTTTCTTACTGGGTGCCACTTGTCCTGGTCCCTTTCCTTCTCATGGTCAATAAGGATTCCCTGTGAAATATCTTCCTTCAGTCCATTAACAGATCAGCTCTTAATAGGAATGCAACACTTCTTCATTTCTCCTCCTCCCTCTTTCCTGCTCTTGGTCCATCTCTTGATAATTGAGTCTTCTAGATTTGTTTCTGCATCCTGATGATACCCGTGTGGTTGTGTTGTTTGTAGCCATCATCCAAGGCACCATCTTCCAAGGCTGGGCTCACCAGGGACCATGCATCCCAGTCACAAAATCCATCTACTGGGAGTGAAGATCTATTTGCCTTCACAACGGGGAGAGTTTATATTAGAAGAGTTTAATTCATGTGAAAGTCTCTCCCAAAATGGGGGGGGGGAATACTTACATGAGATAATGGAGAGGTGAGGAAATCAACTATTTCTTCTCTGTGCCACGTGCCAAATACATCTCTCAAGTTCATTACCTAAGAAGTCCTCAACGTCTTTTCTCTTAGATTTGGTTCTCTCTTCACTTGTGAGGTTACTAAAAATAAAATTATTGACTAGTTTAGGAGGGAGCGACAGTAAGCTTCTGTGTCAAATGGCTTACAGTGGTAGTTCCAAATTAAAAAAATCTCACAGTATTTTGTAAAATCTAAACTATATAATTTACGTTTTTGTCATGTCAGTGTTAGTTGTATCTTGATAGTAAAAAATAAATTGAAATTTAGCACCCCATAACAAACATAGGCCAAGAGCAAGGCTGAAGGTTTTGACAACATTGAACATCGGTAGTGGAAGAAAGAGAAGGCAAAGGAAGGGGAGGAAGAGGAGAAGGATGACGAGCCAAGTTGGGACACAGACAGAACACGTCCTTCCTCCCATGCAATCATGAGCAAAGAATACTAACTTGTATTTGAGACACTTAAAATATGTCTAAATATTGAAAAGCCTAGATTTGGCTGCTACTTTCCCTGTATGTTTTGCCCTTAGTACTTACAGTTGGAAATATTTAGAAAACATCAACATGAACTGTGTGCTTGCTCCAAGGTTGCTAAAATAAAATTGGAGATTGAGAGTCAATAATTATTTGCTGATGACTTTGCTAAGTCACTGTTCTAGATGTTGGTGGTGAAGTAAAATGCAAAACTGGAAGACTCTTGGCCCTAACCAGGCCCAGGCCTCAGAAAGTGCCAGCGGAGGACATGGCTGGTCGTGGCCACTAGGACAGCGGAGCGGACTTCCTGCGTCTGCACGCTCCTGTTAGGCTCTAATGCCCCTGCTGGTCGGGGAACGGAGGCAGAGCCTTGCCCCCTGTCCTCGCCAGAATTGTCTTCCATTAACCTGTTCCCTGGGGCAGAGAGCCTGGGAATTGCTGCCCTAGTGTACCCCCAACATATCCACCTCCAGTTCTTGTTATGGGATTTGTGCCCTCTGTACCCCCGAGATAAGTGGGACTACAGGCAAACACAGGAGCTAAGGGAACACAAGCAACTGGGTTCAGCAGAGGTGACCTGGGGCTCTGTGACCTGGGGCTCTGCGCGACCTGGGGCTCTGTGACCGGGGGCTCTGCGTGACCTGGGGCTCTGCGCGCCCGCGTGGGGGGCGCTCGCCCTGTCTTTTCTTTCCCAGCGACCTACTATTTCACAAGTAAGAAATCTGACCCGAGGCTGTCTGCGCTGCACACGTACCACTCGGGCCTCACCTGCTTCAGCGAAGGGACGATGGTGACAGGTAAAGGCTCACAGCGCGCCCGCACCGAAGGTTCGCGCCTGTTTGAATCTCGCTGGGGTCTCTAACCCGTGTGAGAGACAGGGGGAGGGCAGGGCCTCGCGTGATCCCCGGTATGCGGGGATTTCCTCCTCCTCTTTGTTGTTTGGCAAGAACAAGGGGAGCGGGAATGCAACCCGGGGTCTCGGCCCCTCACTTCCGGGGTTCTCAGCCTCTGGCGGCTCTTGGGCCCAAGGCCTGTGGGGCGGCTGCTTTGGGAAGGAGAGCCTGGTTAGGTCAGGATAGCCTGCCCAGCTGTTAGGAATACTTCTACAGTAGTAAATACAAGTTTAACACTATTTCCCTGGCAAACAGTAATGGGCATTTTTGTCTCTGCCTACGGAATGGTTTGAAATGGATAAGTTGGATTTTAACGAAGTTAAGTCTCCTTCCTTCTTTACGCTCCTGCCACATCTGTTCAACCAAAAATGGTGGCCATCCACGCTGTTCAGGAGAACTAATTTCAGTTAGACATAACCTTGTAGTGGCTGAAGGAATAGCACCGCAGTCAGAGCCCTTGCCTAGCAAGTGCAGGACCCTAGGCTGGATTCTCCAGTGCTCTGTAGGCTGGGTGTGGTGATGTTTGCCTGTAGTCCAAAGGCTCAGGAGGCTGAGACAGGGGGATTGTTGTGAGTTTGAGGCCAACCTGGACTGCAGGATGAGTTCAGGACCAGCCTGGACTGCAGAATCAGAGCCTGACTCAAAAAAAGAAAGAAAGAAAGAAAAAAAAAGGAATAATCTTATAGCTGGGTGTGGTGGTGTATACCTGCAATCCTAGCACTCTGGAGGCTGAGGCAGGAGGATTCCTACGAATTGGAGGACATCCTGGGCTATATAGTGAGTTCAGGACCTGACTGAGACTGTCTCAAAAAAAAGAAAGAAAAGAAAAAGAAAAAGAAAGAATGTTACTGTTAAGATTGTTTTATGTAATATATCAGCAAATAAAAGTGCTGACATTTTGAAAATGTTATTTCACATTACTTCAGTGAAAATGAAAAATAAAAGTGCCCAAAGATTAAAATTTCATTTCTTTATCAGTTACAAACAGTATTGAAATCCCCCTGTGGCTGGTGTAATCTGTCTCCCAGTCTGTCTCAGTCAGAACGTGGAGACATGGTAACGTGGGAGTGGAGCGCAGCTTGAGCAATCTGGCCTTGCAGTACCCACGGTGTGGTTTTTGAAATATTTTGCTTTTTAATCTCTTAAAGGGACTTTGAGAATTGTGTACACCTCATGCAATGTAACTTGACTTCTAAACTATGTTATTATGTTCCTGAAGCCAAGGCTTTGATTTCTAGAGCACTTTAAAACCTGATGTTAAAAAACCCTCAGACCTGTTTTTTTTTTTTTTTTTTTTTTTTTTTTTTTTTTTTTTTTTTTTTTTTTTTTTTTTTTTTTTTTTTTTTTTTTTTTTTTTTTTTTTTTTTTTAATCTAACTCCTGGTGGCTAAGAACTATAACAAAATGTATATATCCACGTTGGTTAAATATCCCTATGGTGCCCTATGTGGCTGGCTACAGATTTTATTAATCCAGAAAAGTGGCAAACTGATACTTGTAGGGGAGACAAGAGACTGATAGTCAAGATGCTTGGGCATTTGCCATTGTGTGAAGCTTAGCAATGGGTAGCATGCACTGAACAAAAATTTTGCACACTCGGCCTCTTAGAAAAGGCTTTACACTTACTTGATTTAATCCTTGTACCAGGTCAGCAATATAATTTTCTCTAAAGAAGAAATAATCGAGACACAGTGGATTGGAGGCATAGCTCGTCACCCGACAGTGTGCATGAGGCTGAGGCTTTGACCTCCAGCACCAAAACAAGACAGAAAGTATAAAAATAAATAAGGAAAAGGGAAGTTGTGTTACTTTCTCAAAGGCATATGTATAAATGGTACAACCAGAGTTCTAATGAAAATGTAAATCCAAGTACATTTTCACTGGCCCCCTGTTTAAGACTCAAAGTAGGTTCCCAAGTTCTCCTGTATTACTCACTTAAAACACAAAGAAGCCTTGGTGTGTGCAAGGTGTAAGGCATAAAACAACAGAAAAAGCAAAAACAAAACACATTAATGACATTTTGAAAAGAAAATGAGGGAATTCTGCCGGCCACCCTTCGTAAAAATTGAGGACTTAATGTCAAGCAGTGTTTACTTATGATCAATTTATGATTCACAGAGCAGTGAAAGCTTGATTTCAGTCAAGAGCCATATATCCTTGGCACTTTACCTCATAAAACACATCTCTTTGATCTGATTTGCTTAACCTTGCCACCACCTTTCTCTTTCATGTGACACAGAAAAGGTCTGGGGATGCTGCCCGAGCCCCTGGAAGTCATTTGGTTCCAGTTGCTACCTCGTGTCTACAGAAAAGAATTTCTGGTCTAAGAGCGAGCAGAACTGTGTGGACATGGGGGCACACTTGGTGGTGATCAACACAGAAGCAGAGCAGGTGGTTGTTTTTCATTAAAGTCTTCTTAATTAGTGCTAAAACATATGAAAAAATTTACTGTACTGACCATTTGAAAGCACGAGGGTCAGCAGCGTTTGTAGTGTGGACATGGTGAACTTTTTTTTATCTTGCAAAGCTGGAACTCTACTCATTGACGAGCAACTCCTCGCTTCCCATTCAGCCACTTTCTGCTTCTGTGAGTCTGGCTAGTTTAGATGCCTCATGTGAGTGGAGCATGCTGTGTTTGTCTGTTTGTTGAATGGCTGATTTCGCTTAGCTTGATGTCCCCAAAGTAAGTTATTAACAAAGCGCCACGAGACGGGCTTTCTCTTCCTTTTTCATTTTATTTGATTTTTTCTGGATTTGTTGAGGTGTGATTGGCAGAAAACACTGTTTATATTGTGTACAATGCAATGATTTGATATGGGTATACATTGTAAAATGATTACCATAATCAAGTTAACTAGCATGGTCATGACCTCATTTTTTTGTTTTGCTTTTGGTTTGTAATGAGAATGCTCAAAATGCCACTTTTCTTTCCATTCATTCACTGAATGTCACTTAGGTTGCTTCCTTTTCTTTCTTTTCTTAAAATAATATTTTATTTCCTTCCCCATTTTATTGACATGTATAAGTGCAATGCATAATGTTTATATTGGTCTTGAGCATTTTGTGCATATACGAATACTTCCCCTCTTCCTTTCAACCCTCCCCTCCCCCAGTTCCCATTATTCCCCTCAATTAGTTCTATGAAATGATTGTAATCTTTTGGTTGAATTTATTTTTGGATACTTTATTCTTTTTGATGCTGTTGTAAAAATGTTTTCTTAATTTTCTCTTTGGATGGTTTAACTGTAGGGTAAACGTATCACAGATCTTTGTTAATTTTGTATCCTGCAGTGTTGCTGCATTTGCAGGAGCCCCAGGAAAGCCCGTGGGTAGTTCCACCTGGGCATGAAATCATGAGAAGCAGGCAGCCGAGCCAGTGCAGAGCCAGAGCGTGGTGCCAGTCCTCACCTGAGGACAGTGGGAAGCTGATGTCTGAGCTCAGGCAGGCAGGCGGAAAGAATAAGATGAACTCTTCCTTCTTTTGCATTTGTTTTATTCAGGCCTTCAACAAACTGGAAGATGCCGATACCCACACTGAGGCTGCAAATGCTAAGCTTATCCCAAAACATTCTTCCAGACACATCTAGAAATAATACTTTAATCTGAGTGCCCCTTGTTTCAGTCACATAGACATAGAGAGTTAATCAGCATAATCTGGAATGTAAAAAATTTAAAATATGATTAAAAATCCAAAAATTGACTCATGGCCATTGAAAACTAGTGTATGTCTTGGTAAAGAAAAGAATGGATGATAGGAATTTGTGGCTTAGGACTTTCTGCCCCTGCAGTGATGTGGGTATTCCAGCCTATGGTTTTGGTTCCTGCCCCATTGTGTGACTATTCCTGCCTCTTGCTTTTTCCTGTAAAGCACTATATTAAAGGTTCTAAGGAACTCTCACTTGTCCAAATGGAAATTTCAAAGTCTGTAACTCCCTTTTTCTCGTGCAGAATTTCATTGTCCAGCAGCTGAATGAGTCGCTTTCTTATTTTCTGGGTCTCTGGGACCCAAAAGGTAACAACAACTGGCAGTGGATCGATAACACACCTTTCAATCAGAATGTCAGGTGAGTGCAGGGCTGGCTGCGTGAGCCACAGGGACTTGCTCACATTAAAAATTCGGGGAACTCTTGTTCATGGTGGCCGTTCATATTAATGTTTACGATGATGATACAGAGTCTCAAGAGAATTAAGCTCTTACGAAGGGAAGGTGCCATCACTACTAAATTTCATAAAACTTTTCTTGTTCAGAAGTCATCATGCTGCTATAAACATGGATATGCATGTGTCTTTTTTGTGTGTTTATTTTTTTGGGGAAATTGCCCAGTAGAGCAATAGCTGGATCAATGGATTTTCTATTCTCAGTTTTCTAAGGAATCTCCAGATTGCTTTCCATAATGGTTATACCAGATTGTACTCCCACCAACAGAAAAGTAGAGTTCCTTTTTTTCCTGTACCCTCACCAACAATTGTTTTTTGAGTTCTTGATGTAGGCCATTCTAACTAGAGTGAGGTGAAAACTCAGTGTTATTTTGATTTGCATTTTTCTGATGACCAATGATGAAAAACACTTTTTCATATATTTGGTACCTATACACAATTTAATACTATGCAGCCATAAAGAAAGACAGATGTGAAGCATTTGAATGAAAATAGGGCCACGTTGAGTTAATAATTCTCAGTGAAATGGACCAAGGACAAAAGACAGACTAAATACAGGTGCCCCTCTTATGAAATGCACAAACATAATGACATAAAAAGTCCCCAACATGAATGGCAGGGTAGAAAGAGAGGCAATGGTCAGCTAGGAAAGGGGTGAACCTCTGAGAAAGGGGTGGACACAGATGCTCACTCATTCCCCAAATCTCATATCTCTAATGTGCTATAGAATTTGTTTGGAATTCATGTAATTACAAAATAAAAAGAGTAAATAAGTTTAAAAAATCAATAAAAAAAGAAGACATTTTACAGAGGAAAAGTTGAACAACTTGCCCAAGATCAATAAAATAATCAGATGAAAGGCTGGATTCCAACTCCGTGTCTACCCAACTCCAAAGATTCTGTTCTTAGTCATTACATTTTTCCTACCTCTAGACACAAGTAGAAAAATTTTTAATAAGATTAAAGATACATAGGTCAGAATATTTATGACCAATTCTAGTAGAATCAATGTTTTCCTTGTGGCTTTAAAAAAGCAATTTAATTATACACTGTCTTTTTTTTTCTCACACAATTTTGTGAATTATTTTGGTGTCTTATGATTTCTGTTTTTGTAGATGAAGAATCTAACACCTGAGAAGATTAAATTGTAATTAATAACAAAATGAATTGGTAGTGAAACCAGGCCTTTTAATTCCACAAATAAGGTCCAACCTCCCACTCTAATCCCAAACTCTATTGGTTGTAGGAGATTATTACAGGGTCATGTGTCAACATTGAGTCATATTTGAAGTGTTTGAGAAGGGCAGTATGACAAGAGGGAACAGTCCCAGAAATGCTTTATCATCCTTAGCCTATTTTTTTTTCCAGTACTGGGATTGTGTCCAGGGCCTTCACTCTGAGCTCCATCCCAGCCTCCTCTTACTGTTTGAGACAAGTTCTTGCTAAGTTGCTGAGCTGCGCGGGCTGGGCGTGAACTTGCAATCTTCCTACCTTCGCCTCTCACCATGCTAAGATAACATGCCTGTACCACCATGCTCAATCCATTCTGTTTAACCCCAAGCTTATAGACTTTCTCACCAGTCACCATGCATTCTTTGATGAAGTTAGGCTTTTTTGTTTTTCTATAGATTCTGGCACGCGAAGGAGCCTAACTTTTCTGCAGAGCAATGTGGTTCCATAGTTTTCTGGAATCCTCCAGGATGGGGCTGGAATGACGTCTTCTGTGATACAAAAAGGAATTCAATATGTGAAATGAAGAAGATTTACCTATAAGTGGAACTTCATTCATCAACACCTCTGAAATCCAGACCCATCACGAAATGATCATTTCCTGTCATGTGCCTTGCATGGTAGAAATATTCAGACACCTTTCAGCTATTAATACTTTCCCTTGTAGTTTCTCCTTTTCTACTAATGAAAGAGTGAGCCCTTTTTCTCCTCAATTTTGTTCTGTTAGTTGTAATTCATTCTTTTCTGTTTTTATTTTTATATTTCACAAACATTTCTGGTTCCAGAGACTGCACTATTTTGTCTGTTAGAAGACCTATAGAGCAGTATTGTTTGGAAATTGTGACCTTCCTTCCTCAAAATGCTGCAGAGAGATGCCTCTGGTGAAGATTGAGGCCAGAACTGAGATTATTTGGAAGCCTGGCAGGAGCGGAGGGATCTGTCGGCTTTCTAGAAGACTCCCCCACGGTGGCTAAAACTTGGTATTGGCTGTTGCCAGGAGGCTCAGCTCCTTATCATGTGGAAGTCTCCGTGAGGACGTGTGCATGTCCTTACAGTATGAAGGTCACATTCCACCAGAGCAAGTGACCCAGGCGGACAAGAGACAGCAACACTGCCCTAGTGACCTGGCCTCAGACGCTGCATGCTACAACCTCTGTTGCGCTCCACTGGCCGTAGACCAAACTTGATAAAATAAGGAAGAGATGACTCAAAAATTTGAATCATAAAAGATACGAATTGTTGGGAATCATCTTGGAGTCCAGCAAAGCAAATAATTAAAAGGGTTACACTGAAATTATGGAGTTCTGTTTGTCAAAAGATTATAAAGAAAAGGAGATAAAATGTGTTATGTTTTGGGACAAACGACAAAGACAGAACTTCTAAGTCTCCATGACTCAGAGTTCTGCAGGCTGACTAAGGGGACTCAGTCCCTGAAGGAAGGGTGACCTGGCTGTGGAGCGGCAGCAGAGGCTTTTACCCACGTAGGTACCCTGAGCAGATGAGGCACATGGGACAGCAGCTTTGTTTACAAAGAAATGCTACGGGTGGACCTGCAACCAATACAATGGTTAGTGAAAGTCACAGAGCAGAATGGTGGGAGGGGTAGTGTTCAGAATGATCAGGCAGGATGCACTTTTATGGATTTCCAGGATTACAGGCAGGCAGACATTAACAAATTCCACAAGGGTCAGAGGGAGAGACCTCACAGGTGTCTTGGGAGTAAGCAGTCTTAACAATAGTTCAGCTCACAGGTAAACATTGCCCAGTGTAGGTAGAGGTAAACAGAGACAAAGTGGTCACATGCTGTCCTGGCAAGCACTTTCCAGTCTGTCAGGCGGAAAACTGAAATTTCAAGCTATGGATTATCACGAGAGTCTTCACATTAACATTGTTAGCCTCCACAAAATCACTCAGGAGAAAATATTTTGAACACTCGCAGTATTAATTCCAAGTATAAACAAACAACTGTCAAAATTAGAAAAAGACAAAAATGGGCAAGATATTTCAACAGCTACTTCATAGAGGAGGAAAATGCACCCCACACTTGTGGTTTTTACAGAATTGTTCATCTTGATTTGTAATTTAAGTACTGTAAGCCAAGATCATAATAATACAAAAATTAATCCATTAGTGGTAAAACTTAAGAAACAGGTAATACAAAGAATTGAAAGAGATGTGAATTAGTGAGATCCTTTTGGAACGATCATGAATGTCTTTTTCCCCTACATAAATATCACCCCCAAAAATGCAGTGGGAAGAGCTAAGTTTGGATATGTGGGTACAAAAATGGAGTGTTTGAGAGGAAATCTTGGAGGAATTTTCTGCTTAATCTGCATATGTTACTTAGGCCCCTAGATGGTACAGATCAAGTGAATGTTTGATAAACACGATGTTCAATATAATGCTTATATCAGGATCGTGGGCAGACGGGGTGGGATCTGGGAATGCAGGCTCACAATGGATGAAATTCCAGTTTCTGGAGTGACCTATGGTGTTCATACAATAAGCATCAAACAAAGGTATTGCCAGATTCTGGGGTAAAACAGAATAAATCAGGAGGGTGGTACAGTGCTGCTCGGGAAATACTGAGCCACCTGCAGTACCCCTGCTCTAAACCTCAGCATTCACATTTAATCACGGTAGGCTCAAAAAATACTTAAAGCCATAGGTAAATAAACAAATAACATAAAACCAAACAACTTCTGAGATGGTAAAGTTTTATTTCCTGGAGATGTTTAGGAGGATTGGGGAGACATGACATTAACTGGATCAGAATCCTGATGCCAGATTTTAATTTTAAAACTTGAGAGAGATCCGAGCCCAGTGGTGCAGGTCTGTAATCTCAGAACTCCCAGAGGCTGGAGCAGAGGGACAGCAATTTCAAGCCCAGCGTGGGCAACTTAGCAACTTAATGAGATCTTGTCTCAAAATCAAAAATTTTAAAAGGCTAGGGATACGGCTGAGTGTGAAGGCCATGGGTTCAATCCCCATCACTGAAAAAAAAAAAAAAAAAAAAAACCCTTGAGAGAAAATAAATGTGGAACAACAGGGCCCAATTGATGTGTGACAGAATTGGGATTTGAGGAAGGAGTAGGCTCTCTGGCTGTGCTTCTGTTCCTTAGCCACCTTCCTCTTCCCTAGTGAGTCATCAAACATCTACGTACTGGAAAGTTGGCATGGGGATGTTCCTAAATTGCCAATCGTGCCACTCGGCCATGAGTGTGCACACTTCCTCTTCCAGGGTCGGAAGTGCTGCCGGGCTTGCCCTTCGTCCTGAGTCCCAGGTTACTACACGCTGCTACTCTGCTTGGAGACCTTCCACTTTCCCAGTTTCCCACGTGTAAAAGCGTCCAGATTCACCGTCCCAGCTCCACTTCTTGTAGTACTTATTCCGCTCTTCCGAGTCAGTGGCCAAGTGTTCACAATGTAAGTTCAAGACTCATCCTAAGTAGTCGTCTTCTCTTTGCTCCTTGACCTATAGACTGTTATTGAGATACACATTTTAGAGTTCAAGGATGCGCACTAGTAATGTTCCTCTCTGCTCTCAGTTCTGAACAAATTTTAAAAACGGACAATGCCATCGGGGAGGAATATAGACACCAGCTTTATCCCTGGTAAAAATGAACAGTATAATAAGGACTGAATTGAAAGCCAAAGAATGTTTCTGATGACCGCCGCCCCCGAGTCTAAGAGAGACGCTCCATGTACGGGGGTTGTGGAGAGTTGTAGGCCACAGCAGAAACAAGATGCTCTCTCTGCCACTGCCTGTAGAGGGTCAAGGGAAATGGCAGTTTGTAATGAATCGATAAAGCTCATTTAAGAAAAAAAATAATCTTTTTCTCTTTTGTATGCAGAGCCTTTGCACTGAGCCCCTCCCCAACCTTTATTATTTATTTATATTGTGAAATAGGGTATTGTTAAGTTGCTAAATTGTCTACACTAGTCTCACATTTGCAGTCCTTCTCCCTCAGCTTCTTCCAGTGCTGGGATTACAGGTGTGTGCTTCATGCGTGGATAAAAGTTATTCTTGTAGATGGGAGAAAGTTAGTAGGTTAACGGTGTCTTTCTACCTACATAGCTGCAATATAAATAAGCCTCTTTTTTTTTTCTCAACAACTTTAACCGAATAACTTAGGTTGCTTAATTCTATGGGTTTTCTTTTTCAATTCGGAGGAAAAGAGATTGATCCTAGTACTATTGTGATGGTCCCTGGGCTTGGGAGCTGAACTCACCAGACCATCTGTGAGGGCTCTTCTGGGAAAATGGTGACCTCAGCAAGACCATGTCACTAAATGGAAGCTAGTAGGTGGCTTGTTGAAGACGTAACCAAGTTTTCAGTAGAAAAATTTCAGCTCAGGAAAAAAATGGGTTGGTATGTTTGAAATACACACACAAAAAATCTGCCAACCAAGAAGAATAAACCCAGCAAAACTGTCCTGTAAGAACTGAGAAGACATGATGACTTTCTCAGACAAATTATAACTGAAGGAGTTCTTTGACATTAGATCTCCCTTCAAAGAGTGTAGGAGTTTTTCACACTAAAGTGAAAGGACAAGACAAATCTTGTTAAAGGAAGTAAAAGTCATTCAAACTATCTTCTTTTATCTCAATAGAACGAAACTAGAAATCAGTATTGCAAAGATGTAAACAATTTTAAAAACTAAGGAACCAAAATAAAACACTCTTGAAAAAACTTTAACACCACTATTAAACAAGCATTAGGTCAGAGAAGAAATCCAGAGGGACCAAGGCGATGTTACTTCTTCAGTTCGACATGCATAGGTGACTCACTACCAACACGAGCATACTGACTCGCCACCTTAGCTAAGATGGCGGACGTTCTCGGGTACAGTTTGCTCTGTAGAATACATCACCAGCAGCTGGGGCCAAAAGAAAAGAGATGTTATATTTTAGATCTGGGCTGTCTCCCCAAAGCCTCATGTATGTGGAAGTGAATTGGATCATGGGAGTTTTTATTAACCATTCTAATTTTTTATTTTTAAAACTTTCCATTTGCTTTATTAGTATGTATTTGTGATACATGATAGTTATATTAAACCTGAGAATTTTGTGCACAAATATGTCATGCCAACTTCACATCCCCCCCCCTTGCTGACCCTGCCACCCCCTCCTTCATTGTCCCCTTACTCCCAACGTCTCACCCATCCAGCTGTATCATATATTTATACCCTGGGTTTCTCATATTAGAGAAATTAGAGAAATTATACAATATATTTGAGACGGTGTCTTGACAGAATCTTGCTCTGTAGTCCGGGCTGCTCATGAAGTCACTATGTAGCCCAGGCTGGCCTCAAACTCATGGCAATCCTCCTGTCTCAGCTTCCTGAGTGCTGGAATTAACAGAATGTGCCACCCCATCTGGTTTATGTGGTACTGGGGAATCAAGCTCAGGGCCGTGTGGTTGTTAGGCAAACACTCTAAGTGATGTGCTATTCCTCCAGCCCGTGATAGTTAGTCTTCCGAGCTTAATTCACTGCACTAAGTGTAATGGTCTCAAGTATCCACTTAACTTACCTACTTATCTCTTATATCCACTTATCTATAAATGACTCACATCTGTCTTCATGACAGAGTAGGACTCCATTGTGCATATATACTGCCATTATTTGAGTCTGGAATGTCTCCCACAAGCCTCATGCATTTGGAGGTGGTGGGATACCTATACAGCCATGTGCTATTAAGAGGTGGGGCCTAGCCGGAAGGGGGAGACCACTGGGGCTTGACACAGAAGGGGTGGACTACTGGGGAAGGACCTCGAAGGGTAGCCTGCCCTTCCCCTTTCACTTGGCTGTCTGCCATGCCATGAAGTTTTCTCTGACTTAAACCTCTGCCATGTGTTTCAACCATTTCTGGTCATACATGAACTGAATGAAATAAATGAAATTAATCTTTCCTTTATTAAGTTGTGGATATCAGGTATATTGTTCCAGCAACAAAAAAGTAACTAGGACATATTCCACACTTTCTTTTCTATTGGTCTATTGATGGATATTTCAGCATTTCTGTGATTTAGCTATTGTTAGCTGTGCTGCTATAAACGAGGGTATGCATATATCTCTGTTGTATGGTGCTTTTAACTCCTTGTTATATAGTGCTTTTAACAGACTAATTATTGATGAGTTAAATGGAATATCTATTTTTAGTTTTTTAAGGCTCTCCATGCTGTTTTCCATTGTGGTTAAACTAGTTTATAGTCCCACCAACTATATAAAAATGTTCCTTCTCCCCCTGCACCCTTGCCAGCATCTACTGATTTTTGAGTTATTGCTATATGCCACTCACACTGTGGTAAGATGGTATCTCAGTGCTGTTTTGGTTTGCATTTCTCTGATAGCTAAAGATGTTGAACATATTTTTCATGTATTTGTTGACCATTTTTACTTCTACTGAGAATTGGCAACTTCAATTGCTCATTTTAGTTGGGTCTTTTATATTAAGGGATCTATTTTTCTTCAGTTCTTTGTATATTCTAGGTATTAGCCCCCTGTCCAAATGTAGGTGGAAGGAATCATTTCCCATTCTGTTGATTCTCTCGTCATTCTGTTAGTTGTTGTCTTCTAATTTGATGTAATCACATTCCTTAAGTCTAGGGATTATTTCTCTTGCATCAGATGTTTTATTGAAAAAGTCTTTGCCTGTGCCTATATAGCCAAGAGTTTTACTTGTTTTGTCCTTCAGGAAGTTCAATGTTTCTGTTTTAATATCTGGGTCTCATCTACTTTGATTTGAGTTTAGTACATCGTGGTAAGTGGGTCTAAATTCATTCTTCTGCATGTGGGAAATCAGTTTTCCCAGCACCATTTATTGAAGAGGCTGTCATTTTTTCAATGTATGTGTTTGGCCCCATTGTCAGAGATCAGATGGCTGAGGGTGCTGGAGGTGTCTCTGCACCCTCAGTTTTGCTCCTTTGGTCAACCTGTCTGTTTCTGTGCCAATACAATATGCTTTTTCATTACTGTTATTTTGTAATACACCTTAATGTCTGAAATTGTGATGCCACTTGCTTTTGTTTTGTTGTTCAGGATGGCTTTGGCTATTTTGGGTGGTGTCTTTTGGTTCTATATGAATTTTAGAATTTGTTTTCAAATTTTGTGAAAAATGTTGTTGGTATTTTGATAAGAATTGCATTGAGTCTGTACAACAGTTTTGGTAATACAGCCATTTTGACAGTATTAGTTCTGCCTATTCAGGAACAGGGGGTCTTTTTTCATTTTCTAAGGTTCTCCTCAATTTGTTTTTTCAGCATAATATAGTTTTAATTGTAGACGTTCTTCATTTTCTTGGTAGGTTTGTTTCCAAGCATTTAATTTTTTGTGGTGCTAGTAGAATGGGATTGTTCTTCTCATCTCTTTCTTGGTGAATTCATTGCTAGTGTGGAGGAATACTGTTCTTTTTTTGTGTAAATTTTGTACCCTGACACTTGACTGAATTTGCTAATTAGTTCTAAGAGTCTTCGGGTGGAGTTTTTGGGTTCTTTTTATAGACAACATGTCATTGGCAAATAAGGATAATTTAACTTCTTCTTTTGCAACAAATATTCCCTTTATTTCAGTCTATTACCTGATTTCTCTTAGCTCTTCTTGAAGCATTGGTAGAATTCTACAGTGAATTTGTCTTGTTGTCAACTTTTCTTTGTAGGTAGAGACTTAATTACTGCCTCAATTTCCATGTTTGCTATTGGTCTGTTATCGTTTGGATCTGGAATGTTCCCCAAAAAACCTATGTATTTGGATTTTGTGGAGTAGATATGGAACTATGTGCTGTTGGAAGGTGGGAATGGGTCAAAAGGAGTGTATTATAGGAACATAGAAGATTGTGGATGTGTGACATATTGCTGGGCATGTGACCTGGAGGAAGTGAATTGCACTATCTCTGTCTAAGATTCCTTTAAGTATTTTGTGAAATGCTGGCCTACTGGTCATAAATTTTTTATGTTTGCTTTATCATGAAAAATTTTAACTTCTTCCTCCATTTAAAGGATAATTTTGCTGAATATAATCATCTAAGTTGTCACTTGTTTTCTTTTTAGAACTGGAATGATTTTTCTCCATGACCTCCTAGCCTTTCAGGTTTATGTTAAGAAATTCTCGGTTATTCTGATAGGTTTGTCCTTGCAGGTTACTTTTTGTTTTCTCTTGAAGCTTTTAGTATTCTCTATTTGTGTTGAATGTCTAGGATTTTGATCATAATGTGTTATGAAAAGGCTCTTTTCTGGTCAAGGACATTTGATGCTTTATATGCCCACAGTAGCTTAATGTTAATTTATTTTCCTAGATTTGGCTAAATTTCTGTTGTAATTTCATTGACTATATTCTTTCTACATCTTATGTTGTTTCAGTGTGCTTTTTCACTTCCATACTTATGAAGTTATTGCTGTTTTGAGTTACCTATCAACTATTCATCCAGCCAATTTCATGCCTTTTTGTTTTTGGTCATCACTGACCACATGAGTCAATTGTCAACTTTATCTTCAAGATTCAATGGCCTGTCCTCCTAGTGCTCGGATTAATTTCCATGCTGTTCATGTTCTGAAATTCATCTTGGAATTCTTTGCATCATTCTACATCTCTACTGAGATATCTCTTCATTTCTTGCATTGCCATGTTTATTCTTCTCTTTGTGTCTTGTATTTTTATCTATTAAGAATGTTGTTTGTTTGATTAGATCTTTAAAATTGCTGAACACCTCTTGCATTTGTTTAGGCACATCTTGTTTGGCCCGACTGACCACTAAATCCACTTGTTTTTAATTTCCTTTCCTATAGGTTCCATTACTTCAAGGTCTGTGATATTAGCTTCTAGAGAGTCAGGCAGTTTGCAGGTGATTTCTTGCCTCATTTTCCTATGGTTTTATTGCTGTGTAGATCAAATAGTGTCAATGAATTTTATTTCTAATATGGAGGTTTCTTTAGTTAGATTATGTTTTTCCTTGAAAATTCCTTGAGTTATCTAAGATTTTAATACTTACACCCATTTTTTAGCTTACTCAACTATTAATTTGGTGGGTTATTGTGATTTGGATCTGGAATGTCCCCCAAAAGTCCCATGTATTTGAATGTTATAGATTGTCTATGGAACCATGTGCTGTTGGGAGATTGGAGCCTCGTCTGGAGGAGTGGCTTACAGGCATGTAAATTGGGTTATAGATGAGTAGTGGGGGTTTACCATACAACCTCACCAGCAATTTTTTTTTGAGTTTTTAATACCAGCCATTCTTAGTGGAGTCAGATAGAACCTTGGTGTGCTGGTGGGACTGTAAATTGGTACAAACAGTATAGAAAGCAGAATAGACGTCTTAGTTATTTTCTTGTTGCTGTGACAGAATACCTGACATCCACAACTTAAGGGAGGAAAGATTTATTTAGCTCCCAGTTTCAGCAGGTCTCATGCAGTCCACTCTTGGGCAGCCGACAATGGTGGAGGACATGGCCAAGGCTGGAGAGCTGCTCATGTGCTGCTGATGACATTGCAGACAGAATTCAAACAAAGAAGGAACAAAGTGAGGTGAGGGGCCAGTCCATGTCCAGAGACTCAGGCGGGGCCAGGGCCTTCCTGGGAAGGTGCTGTGACAATGTTTCTTCTTCCTTCCTTTACTTAGCTCAAGTTGCCAGTTGGGTCCCCACACTCAGGGTGGGTGCCTCTCCCTCATTTCCTAGCCCACAAGTCAATAACAAACACCTGAAAACCCCCAATTTCAACAAGTTCACACAACCTCTGCAGGACCAACCCCAAGCATCTACCCTATTGCGGCTTGGATCTGGAATGTTCCCCAAAAGTCTCATGTGTTGGATGTTATAGATTATCTGTGAAACCATGTGCTGTTAGGAAGCTGTGAGCTAAAATGGGCCTTCCCGTCCCTAATTTGTGCAAGTTGGATATTGAGTCACAGCATTGAAAAAGTAAATAAAACACACCCCTTCCAGCCAGGCCTTACCTCCCAAGAACACACCATCCCACAATTACCCTATTATATCCAAACACATGAGGCCTTTTGGGGGACATCTGCATTAGTCTGGGTTCACTCAAAAGACAGAATTTACAGATTTTATCACTAAAAGGTCTATTAGGAAGGCTTACAAATCCAAGGATAGAGGTGGTCCAAGATGGCTGCTCAGCTGTGAAGTAAATCTCCCGTCTGGGACTGCAGAACAGCTGGTGAGGTGAGAGTCTGCTGTAGATCTCGGGTGAAGACTGAAGCCTGAAGATCAGTGACTGAAGAGCAGCGATGGGCAGACAGGCACAAGTGGAGACTGGTGTGAATCTGTGCTGATGATCTGCGATGTGTAGCAAGTTGGCATCCGTAGACAATTGTGAAGGTGAGAGCTTTCCCAGAGGAAGAAGCTGTAACAATCTTCCTTCTTCCTTCCTTTTATACCATTGGAGTTCCAGTTGACCCTCCCACATCTGGGTGGGTGCTCTTCTCTCATTGGCCAACCCACAAATCACTCACACTCTAATCCAGACCCCCCTTCTTGATTCCCAATCTAGTGGTGGTTCACAAATCCTAATCCTAATGGAGGTGTGGTTCCTAATTCCCTTAAATTGACATAATCCCTTTAATCGCCATAGACATCCCAGATCTGAACTATAGCAATGGAGATTCCTCAAAAAACTTAAAATAGGGGCTAGAGGAATGGCACAGCAGTTACAGCTCCCAGGGAAGGGAAGGGGATAGGGGGAACCATGAAACCACTGAGAAAGCAATCAGAAAAATAATTTCATTCACAATAAGCTCAAAAAATTAAATATCTAGGAATCAACTTAATCAAGGGAGTGTAAAACATCTACCATGGAAAGTATAGTACTCTGGGGGGGAAAAGATTAAAGCAGACATTAGAAAATGGATCAACATCACCTACTCCTGGAGAAGCAGACGTGAGTATGTGAGTCAGACACAGTAGGGTGAATGCTGTGTAGTTTCTCTGATATGAGATGACTAAACCGTAAAAATGTAAAAGAGAGAGGAGGCAAAAAAGTAAGAAGACAGGCTTTGTGGAGAAGGAAAGGGGAGGTGGGATGCTATGGAGTGTGAAGAGGAAATGATGTGATATGTAAATAAACAAATAAAATTTAAAAGGCATAAAAGACTCTTTGAGAAAGGCAGAGATGCGTAACTAACAAATAACAAAAACTGAAAGAAAAGGAAAAAACGCTCACAAATCAGTATTAGGAAAAAGAGATGCAGCTTCATTATGTCTACAAAGTAACACTGAAGTGAGACCAAAACCCAAAAATAATTTTCTTGCTGTGTTATTTGAATGGCATATCTCTATATCCAAGACTTTTGGTCTTGTCGACAGAGGGGGAAGGTGGGACTAGGTTTCTCTCTTCCTGTGTCTCAGCCTGTCAACATGGGCTGCTCCCAGTGTCCCTTGCATCTCCTATAAAGTTGGGGTGGGTAAAAAGCCTCCTGGGTTCTATGCTAGCACCCTGTAATCAAAGGCACTTAAACTTCTCTCCTCCTGGGCAAACAACTCCCAGGTGATCTGGCTCCTCTCCCTCTAGTGCTGGAGGATTAGAGGGGGATAAGATCTCTGCTTTCCGAGGCCCGTACTTGTTGGGCTCAAATATTTCAGGAGGGCCACAGTTTTAATTCCCTTTTCTGCTGCCAGCACATTTCCTTCCTGATTTCCAGCAAGGAAGGTTCCTGAATTTCCTTGAGTGTAGCTTATTGATGCACTAGTTTTTGGGAGACAGCTCAGAATGCTCTTCTGAATCGCCTCTCTTGGCCTGCCCAGAAGCCTCTCAGGCTGCAACCCCGCAATGTGATTTCAGCCTGGAGTCCATAAGTGCGGAGCAGCTACAGGGCCTCCTGTCTCAGGGGTCTGCAACTGCATGGCTGGGCCTTTGGTGTGCTGAGGCCAAGGACCCTTTTTGCCTGTTGCACTCTGCCATAAGATTTCCTGGCAGAAGCTAGGTTGGCACACTGGATGTGATTCTTCCATGGCACCTGCCATTTGTGATCCACTGTGAGCCTAGGCCCTGCTTGCCTGGCCAGGCCCAAGGCCATTCCCTTGCCTGGGACATCACACTCACCTGGCTGGTGATCTTTCCCACTTTTCCATAGTTTCTCTGATCACCATCCAGATCCACTTGTGCCTGTGTTTTCCTGTGCTAAGCAGTAAAGGAATTTCCTTAACTAAATCTCAGTCTGCTATCTCATGCAGGGCTGCTGATGAAGCCATCCTGGATCATGGGAATTAATTGTACCAAGTGGATTCATCTGTTGATGGTTTTATGTGGTTTTAGGAGGGGGGACCTGGTTGGAGGGATGGGTCACTGGGGGCAGAAAATGGAAGGGTAGAGATTCAGCTTAGTTACTTTTTCATCACTGTGACTTAATACCTGATATGCTCAACTTTAGGGAGGAGAGATTTATTTTGGCTCACAATTTCAGAAGGTGTCAGCCTATTCATGGGTGGGTGTCTGGAAAATGGTAGAATCACATGGCAGGGCTGAAGCCAGCTCTGGGCCTAGAGCTGGAACTCCAGAGACAGAGATCCTTACAGCATGGCAGAAGACCAGTCTGGGAGGAAGGGTAGACATGGCCTCCAGGTCAGGCCCCAAGCATCCACCCTTTCTAGCCATGCCCCACCCCTCAACAGTACACAGTAGCCCTAGGTACATGAGGCTTCTGGGGACACTCCAAATCCAAACCAGGACAAAATTCTTGCTTCACTGTCTTCTAGCTCTCTGCCTTCTGGCCCCATGAGGTGAATAGCTTTCCTGTTCCCACAGCCCATCTAGGCCTTCCTCCATCCTGCTGATGCCATTGCCCACTGACTATGAGTAGTCCAAGGCCTCTGAAATGCGAGCTAAAATAATCCCTTCTGTAAATTCTACGTGGGGTATTGTTCCCCAATGATGAGAAAGTGACCAAGACAGATGTCTAGACATATTCAATAGTGGATATTTTTACAATGCCATGGCTTCCCTGATTTCTGAGAAGCATAGCACCCAGATCACTGTCATTACTTCCTCCTCCTAAGAAGGAAGTGATGAGTGGTATTGGGTCACCAGATCGTTGCTGTGGTTTTCATCCTGCTTGCCAATTTCCCCAATAAGGTAGTTGGTCACATCTGTTGCTTTTCTTGCCTCTAGAACGTACTCTTCTCTAGTTAGACTAGTTATGATTTACAACATTTGATTACTAGGTATAGTCCAATTCCCCTTCAGTCTGTGTTTTTAAATTGATCTGCCAGCTAGGATTTTCTCTGTGGTCCTTTGTCTGATGAAATGTTCTTCTCTCAGAGCATTAAAAGCCTGTGGTTAAAAGTTTGTGTGGCGTTACCTAAGCCTGAAGCCTAGTCCTAGCAGGTTCTAACAATCTAAAGGGCCTCAAGCAAGTTTTCAGCTCTTCAGAGTCTTATGTATGTTACTTACGAAAGAGAAGTAATGGCAGGATATACTTCATTTTATGACTAGTAGACAAGTTCATTACCTTCAGTACTTAGAACAGTGCCCCACACATCAACACACGTGGACGGTTGTTACTTTGCAATTTTCCACAATGATCCGAAGTTACAGCTAGGATCAATCAAGGACAATAGTGGTGGTGATGATGACTATGGTAATTTGTAATTTGCCATGGTGCATGTAATGTAATGTACACTTGATCTTGAATCCATGGACTGAAATTAAGCATGCTGGTTGCTTTCACATGGTGCTTTAAAAACTATAAAAATATTTTATTTAATGAACAAATATCGTCACTGTTTTTTAATTGAAATGTTTGATTTTTTATCAAAGAAAACTAATGAGTTTTGAATCAACTTTCATGTACAAAAAATAAAGTCATCATTTATCAAAAACTCCCAAAAGTGTAACTATTGTCAGCTGGTACATACCATTTTTACAAATTTATTGCTTAGGTTACTGTATGTATTTATATATATTGACCATGATAATTCCCTTTTATCCTTTTCACGTTTTTTTTTTTTTTTGTGAAAAGTCACACTATTTAAATAAAGAAAAATATTTATAAGTTTTCTCTTTTTTTGAGACAGGGTCTCGCTCTGTGGTCCAGGCTGGTCCTGAATTCACTTCAGAGCCCAGGCTGGCCTTAGCAATCCTCCTGCCTCAGCCTCCTGAGTGCTGGGATTACAGGCATGCACCACCACACCCAGCTTATGGGGTGCTGGGGAATCGAGCTCGGGTACTTAGCACTTAGTGCTCAAGCGCTTTAACCGCTGAGCCATTCCTCCAGCTCCTTTATAAGTTTTCTTAGCAGTACGAATCTTTTCTCTTTTTTTTCAGTCTTGGGGATCAAACCTGAGTATGCTATGTCATTGACCCAGCTTGGCAGCCCTTTTTATTTTTTTAGTGTTGAAACAAGAGTCACTGAATTATCCACACTAGCCTCAAACTTGAGATCTTCTTGCCTCTCTCTATAGTTTCAATTCACTTTTAAAAATCTATGGGAAGCTGGGCCTGATGGCACAGGCCTATATCCTAGAATGTTGGGATTGAAGTAGAGTGTTAGAACAAAATGGCTTCCCTGATGCTGACCAGCATCCTTTGCTTCTGGAACTTGGCTGTCATGTCTGCTTTGTTAAAAGGCACCACCCCTCATTGATAATACCTAACCTCAAAATTATAGAAAAATAAAATGTATCCAAACCAGAAGACAGAACCAGGATGTAACTAGATCATGCTGTAAAATTTTCTTGTACACCTGCCACATTCTGTTTATCGTGTAAAACTGAGGATAAGAAGCCTGTACATGCTTGTTTGGGGCCTTACTCTAAAGGAAAGGAGTCTTGGTACCAGCTTGCTGGCTATTCTCTGGTGCTATCAGTAAATTTGTATAGCCTTCCCTTGCCTCCGTGGCTCTTCTATGCAGCAACACCACCACACACAGCTATCAAGTTGTATTTTTAATGACTTCCTCATTGAAGAAGGGACCAAGAAGGGCAAAGACATTAACCTTATTGAGATTATAAATTTGAAGACTTGACATTCAGTGTTAAAGGAAGGAAGGCACAGTGGGATGCAGTCAGGATCCAGATCTAATGAGGGATCTGGGTGTTGAACCACAGAGCAAGCTGTGAGACCACCTCCCTAGAAATCAGCTTCTGACAGGTCCATGCGCCAGTCCCTTCTCTAGCCTCTGCCTACTGAGGTCATTCTCTTACAAACCCAGCCTTGCTTAGTGTCTGAGTTAAGCCAGAACTTAGTAAGTCCAGGCATTCAACTTGTAGGACTGAAATTCACTTTGCTACTTACAGATATATGGTGTGGGTATCATGTTTTGGACCTAGAATGTCCTCCACAACCTCATGTGTTTGAATGGTGACTGTGTCAGTGGGGTGAAACGGGTCATGTGACTCAATCTGCTGATCCAACATGCTGTTAAGAGGTGGGGCTCAGGTGGAAGGGGAGGGTCACTGGAGGTGTGATGTCAAGGGTCAGATACTGGACCCTTGCTCTGCTTCCTCTCTGGCAATGCCACAAACAGCTTTTCTGCATTTCAGTCCTCTGCCATGCCCTCCTGTCCAGCCTGGATTGGACTGAGACCTTCTGGACCAGGAGCCAATACAAGCCTTCCTCCTTTAAGTTGTGGTGTCAAATCTTGTGCCCCAGTAACAAGAAAGTGAGGAAGACAGAAAATTGGCCCAATAGAATTAAGTCTGTGTAGGTCTGAACCCCACTCTCGGCACCAATTTCTGTTCCAAAAAGGAAGTGACTAAGGCACCTCTCACTTCCAAATACCATAATATAAGTGGCAAGGTGTTCAACACGTGCAGATATTCATGTGATTACACTACTCTCGGTGAAGCCAGGCACTCCGATGGCATTTTATAACAGAATCTTATGTTTTCTTTTTCTTTGCCTTAAACAAGCCCGTGTTCTCGCACACGGGAGACCTTGGGATTTAGTCAGCACCTCTGCCCCCTTGTCCTCAACTCCAGCACAAAGGCTTTTGCGTCCTCGCACATCGTGCCCACGGAAAGGGATCCTGATGAGCTCTGGCTCATTGTTTACTCATTGTTTGTCACATGGACACCTCACATTCAATGCAAAGAACTTCCTAGGCCAGAGCTTACCTCAAACACATGGCTGCCTTTAAAAATGTAACATTCAGGAGCCAGGCGTGGTGGCCTGTGCCTGTTATCCCAGAACTCTGCGGGCTGAAGTGGGAGGATCCCACGTTTGAGCCCAGCAATGAAAATGGGATGGCAATATAGCTCAGGACAAAGGCTTTGAGTCCAATCCTCAGTTCTGAAAAAAAGAAAGAAAAAAGTGTGTGTGTGTGTGTGTGTGTGTGTGTGTGTGTGTGTGTGTGTATACATTTATACACGTATCTATTGTATCTAGGAAGGAGAAAATGAAGGATATTCATTAACTTTTTTCTTAGGCATAAGGATGGTTTCTTTTAGGACATTGCTATATTATCTAAATGAATAAAATCACATTGAGATTTTTACATGACATACTAGGGAACTCGACACACTTCTGAAACTGTTGTATTAACTCCTCTTTTTTTTTTTTTGGTGTTGCTTTCTCAATTTCCTTTTTTGCTATTCTCTATCTGCCAAGTGAATGAAAGGAAACTCCGATCTTTGAAAAGACTTCTTCTTTTAAGTAGCCTGCCTCATGCTGGGAACTTCTAACCTCACCAGCATAGGTGAGAGTGGTGTACAGTCTCAAGGATTTCTGAGTATATTTGCCTGTTTACAAAAGTACAGACTCAGGGCAAAAGTTAGAAGATCTTGGTCCTCCCAACCAAAGGACAAGAAGGCACCAGACACACAATGTGTGTAGAACCTCTGAGAAAAGGTGAGCTAAGCATTCTCTCCCTTTCTCTCTCTCTCTCTCCTTCCAATTTTCAAGAAGCAGATGGCACTGTGACTAAGATGTTAAAGTATGCGCGGTTGCAGTGTTGGAGATGGAAGGTGATGGGGTGGGAAGAGGAGCTGGGAGGAAAAGGGGCGACTGGGCAGAAGAGGAAGGACGCGGGCCGTGTAAGCAAGTGGAAACAGAAGCTTCTTTATCAAGTGCGGACTGTGCCGAGAGTGGAGAGACAGCATGTGCACGGGGATAAGGGGGAAAGAAAGAGAAATGGTGGGAGAGGTTATTTTAAAGCAAAGAGAGAAGGGAGAGGCGAAGTCACGCTGGCTGAGGCCCACGGGGCTCAGGGGCTCTGTCTGGTTTTCTGTCCCATTGAAGGGCCATCAGCGGATATAGAGAGTGAATGCAAGATTGCGCACTGGGAGCTGTACCCTTGGCGGCAGCCCACCGTGGCGAACTTCAGCGGGTTCACACTGTATGATGCTTCTGAAAGATACCTTCTCACGTGACAGTGTGTTTTGAGGACTGTTTACATCAATGCATGCTGATGTAATTATTATTTGTTATGTGGAATTCCATCATGGACAGTCACCATGATTTAAAGTTTCTGATGTTGATAATATACATGTATATATTGGGTTCCAGTAGTTTCTTCTTATTTCCCCAAGTACTGCAATGAATGTCCTTTATACAAAGAAGCTTGGTTTTTATTTCTAAGGCTCTGGAATTGAAATTACATAACAAATGTAACACATTTCAAAAATAGATGAATTTTACTAAATTGATATGCGTAAAAGTTTTCTCTAACTTATTGCACTCACTTCTTTACCATGAATGTCCACTTTTTTGGCATGCCAATACCATATAGTTTCATTTTGCCTTTTAAAACCTATGGGAAGCCAGGCATGGTGGCACAGACCTATACTCCCAGTACCCTGGGAGGCTGAGGCAGGAGAATTCTAGGTTCAAATCCAGCCTGAGCAATTTGGTTGCTTAGGGAGAAAGTGCCTTAAAAGCAAAAATAAAAATGGGCTGGGAACGGAGCTCACTGTGAAGGCTGTGGGCTTGATCTCCTGTACTGCAAGAATTTTTGAATTCTGGCACACTTAGCTTGCTTTTTGGTAGGACCAGCTTCCTCAGAGCTGTGGTAGATGGGATGATGACCTATTTATTCTTCCTTTGGTCCTAATGCCAGGGTGTCTCCATCACCAGAGGACCCCTTGGGCCTGTGCTGTTGTTCTTATCTTACTTCTCACTGCCTGTTTTATTGCAAGTTGTTTGGGTAAGTTCTTTGCTAACTAGAACTCTTCTGAGGTGATTTTCCCCTAACAACCTTTGTAGAGCTGCCCGAAGTCTTTTGCTGTGCTGATGTTTTTCTGATATATCATTGTGTAATGAATTCAGTGTCTTGGATTTAAAATTCAGAGCTACATACTTCACCTTCCACTCATTGGCTCTGTGTCCTCTCACAAAGACTGGAAGATTATTATACATACATGTATAGGGTGGTGAGCTGGTGGCACACACCTGTAATTCCAACACTTGGAAGCTGAGACAGGAGAATTAAAGCCAGCACGGACTCCACAGTGAGTTCCAGACTACTGTGTGAGACCTTGTCTCACCAAAACAAAACAAAACAAAACAAAATGAAACAAAACACCCAACATGGTGATTCGGTGAATACAGCCAGTTGCCCGCCACTTTAGACTGGGAATCCAGGGGCTGCATCTTACAAGTAAGATATAAGCAGCAAAATCCAGCTTCCAGGTAGATTCACTTTGCAAAAAGAAGTGACTTGGAAGACTCCTTTTTTTCTTTCATAATAATTTATTGAGGTATGACTGACCTAGGACAAAGCTCAGCACACACAAGTTGGAGCATAGCGGGAATTCAAGAAGAATTATCACCATCAAGGCTGTAGGAAGCCTTGTCTTTTCCTGGTGTGTAGACCTAAGATTACGTTCTTATAAATAAAGTAACTCAGTGTGAAAGCACGATGAGTAGAGTGGAGGGAAGAATAGGAACTTGCTCGAAGTTCCTGCATACGGAAACTATGTGAAAACAGAAGACTCCGCAGAATCATGAGAAGATGGTTTTGTTCAATAACAGTAGCGGGAGCCCATGGATTAGGTACGTTTGAGAGGTGAAATGGGGCCTCTGCCTCGTGCAGGCTTAGACACCAACCCTGGGTGGACTCCGCCCAGAGTCGTTAGGTCTGAACATGCTGGTGGGGGAGTGTCCTCATGACGTGAGGTCGGGCGTCGTTGTCTAACCTTATCAAAATGCATTAAGGAGTGGGGTGCAACTGGGTGCAAGGGCCACGTGCGATAAACAGCCATCTAAGTCTCCTAAAGCTTCGCAGAAGTGTCCCAGGGGTCATCCGAACCCTCTATGCTAACATAAATTCTCATAGAAAAGGATGCTTCAGATCAGGAGCACCTACAAGTCAACAGACTTGCCACACACTGAACAAGGCGGGACACAGGTTGGTCCACGACCTGTTTTCTATGACTGCGGGCCAGGGGCTGGCACTGGACAGAGGAAGTGCATAGGGAGAAAAGGGAGCGTGAAGGTCCTAACTCGGACAGAGGGACCAGGGGAACGTTAGAAAGAATGCCACCACCATTCCTAATTAAGTGGCTATGTAGGGAAATGAAACTAACTTTACCCCCTTCTTGGCAGTGACCCACCGCAACTTTCTGCGCTGTTGGAGCGGACCCAACGCGCTCAGTTTGCCAGCGTACCGGGGGAGGCTGACATGCATCAGGGACGTGTCAGGCTGGAAAGGTACAGCCCGAGGCGCGAGATGGAGGCTCCTGTTTCTGTTTTCATTTGAATTCACAATCTGATTTAAAGAGCATCAATAGTAAACCAGAAAAAAATTACCATAAAGTGAAAATTTGACCTAGGAATGAACATCAGTGCCATTAATTTCTTTCTCACAACTGTAACTGATTAATTGGAGGATATAATATAACATATGTATGAGTGTGTGTTCACGTGTGTGTGTATGTTTGCACAAGTCTGAACGTGTGGTGCTGGGAATAAGCCCAAAGCTTTCACGCCAAGCTACATCCCAGCCCATTTTTGTTTCTGAGTTTTGAAACGGGATCTAAGCCATGTTGCTAAGTTGCCCAGGCCAGACTAGAACTTGAGATCATTCTACCTCAGCCTCCCAGAGTGCTGGGGTGACAGGCCAGCACCACCAGGCCTGCCTATATATGGACTAGACTTTTTTTTTAATACCCAAAACTTAACATTTATCTAGCATCGCTGCAGTGTAGTGACCATTCCCAATTAGAATACACAGCTGGGCTAGGACATCCTGAGCCCTGTTATTATTTCTGGAATCTTAAATTCGTCACGGAGAAGGGGAAGTGCTCAGTTTGAGCAGATTCTTCGCCTCTTTTCTGACATATTTTGCAACAGACTCTGCTGAGGAAATACTTTAAGTACCAAAGTAAAAGATGCAGCTGGAGCTTAGTGGTCACAGCTTCTGAGGGAATGCTGTCGCTCCCTGTAGTCTGATTTCCGTGTGTTTGGAAGCGTAATTTTAGGATGCTTGTGCTGGAGGAGGGCTGGGAGACAGTGCGGCCTTATTCCCGCAGTGCTCATTGAGCACCAGGTAGGAGAAGAGTTACACAACTGATGCAGGGCTTCTCTAAGTGACTTCCGCTTCCGGTTCCCCCAGGGGCCCCCTGGCACTGCTGCCCGGCCGGCTGGAGGCCCTTCCGGGCCAGCTGCTACACTCCTTTCCGTGACAACAGGACGTGGGCCGAGAGTGAGAGGAACTGCTCGGGGATGGGGGCCCACCTGGCGGGCGTCCCCTCGGGGGCCGAGCAGGTGCGTGGGAGCGGAAACCCAGCTTGGTCGCGCCGTTCAGGTCCAAACACGGAGGCCTGCACTTCTCTTTGATCCCTGAGAGGGCCACGTCCGTCACCCCACGTGAAACGCGGCTCTGTCCTTGCCATGCCGTGTCCGGTCTCTTCTTGGTGAACAGGCTTTCCTCGGGGAACCTTCCCTCCACGGCTTTGCCATTTATATGATTACTGACTTTTTAAATAGAGGGCAACTTAATGAAACATAAAAGTAACGGAAGAAGGTGATTTAGCAGACGAATGCCACTAACGCGCGCCGTGGTTGGAGCGCTCGCGTGGCACGAGTGCCCCACATGAGTGCGATGGCACGCCCCTGGAATCCCAGTGCTCAGGAGGCTGAGGCAGGAGGACTGCCATGGGCTCAAGATCTGCCTGGGCTCCGCAGTGAGCTCAGAACCAGCCTGGGAAACAGAGTGAGATTTCGTCAACACTTAGAAAATAAAAAGGCAATCTTACTAAGCACAGGCTAAGCGGGTTGCAAGCGCGTTGCAAGCGCGTTCTCGCTCAGTGCTCGCAGTAATTTTAAGTAGTAAAGCAATTGTCCATTTCAAAGATGAGAAAACTGAGGACCTGGTGAGATTGAAGCATTTCCTAGGCAGGATTTGAAAACAGATCCGATACCAAAGATTTTGCGTACATCTTGCTTCTTGTTAATGTAATAGCCGTGGCCTAAGTGTGCATGTACTTACGAAAATTTATATTAATTTTGAGTGCAGAGCTTCATAGCTGAACTTTTGGACCCGCGGTTTTCCTATTACCTGGGACTTTCAAGGGGGCACGTGGACACCGAGTGGCACTGGGTGGACCAGATCCCTTTCCATCCGCGCATGACGTGAGTACAGTGACGGGTGAAGGGGCTGGCAGGCGGACGTGGGGAGAGCTAGTAAGGGTCCATCTCAGCGGCAATGCTCCGATGTAGGAGCATTTTCTCTGTAGGCAAAAAAGAGAAAATAATAACCCTATGACTTCAGCAGAAGTTCAGCGTCCAACGCCCATGAGAAGTGAACAGAATGGGGTGATGTGAAAACCACTTTCTTATTCCTGACATTTGGGTAAAAAAACACATGATAAATGATAAAAGTTGCTCTTATTATTTTTTGAGATGAGATCTCTCTCTTTGGTCCAGGCTGGTCCTGAGCTTACTATGTAGCTCACAGTGGGCTCGAGCTCAAGGCAGTCCTCCTGCGTCAGCCCCCTGAATGCATGTGATGCTATGCCTGATTTAGTAAAAAATTATTTTTGAGACAGAAGTAGAACCGTGTCCTTTTCTTTCTTGTCTAGTAAACACAACATAAAACCAACTTGTAATTTAACATTTTCTAGTGTCACAAAAGAAAATAGAAAGGAATAAGTGACATTTATTTTAATATATTAAAAGTCCTTTAAAATGTGTTCAATCCAATTTACACAATCCTCTCATTTCAGTATGTAGTCAGTATCTAGTTATTTATGGTGTTGTTTGTGTCCACTTTTTGTATCCTATTCAGAATACAGTGGTGCCATAAACACTTTGGACACATCTAATGCAGAGAAGCTACGTGTCAGGTGCTCAGTGGCCACGTGTGGCCAGTGGATCTTGTATTGAAGTGCAGCTCTGAATTGTTCGCTCAGGGCACTTTCTGTAAATAGTCCCCTGATGCCGAGCGCTCTCTGTCTCTCCCCCACCGCCCTTCCTTTCATATCTCCATGCTTACTTGTGACCTTGTCTATCTGTGTGTGTATATGTATAATATATATATATATATATATATATATATATATATATATAATTTTTTCTCTAGATTTTGGCATGAGAATAACCCCAGCAGCATTGAGAATGGAAACTGTGTGGTCCTTGCATATAACCAAAATACCTGGGGCTGGAGCAACCTTCCCTGTGATGTGGAGACGAGCCGGATTTGTCAGATATCCCGAACAATTCTCCCCTAGAAACCTGACGAGGACGGAGACGGACAGCACCCACGGGATGAGGACAGGCTGTGCGACGCCGTACAAGTATGGAAGACACACCGGGTCACGGAGCATTTTCAGTGACAGAGGGTTTATTCGTTTCTCCAGTTCATCGAAGGAGGTTAAGTGTGCACTTAAGACTCCATGGTTCCGTGTGGCGCATCGGTGGAAGGCCCCCTCCTGTGTGCAAAGCATGCCTCCTCGCGCTTGCTTTCTGGAATTGTGCAGGGTATTTGTGTGCTGATTGCATGTCTAACACAGTGGCTTGAGTACGGCAATTTTTTGGTCATTTCTCTCTTGCTCGGATTCTTAGGCCACAAAATCCAGAGGGAGGACCCTTCTGTATGGTTTGTCCACGACAATCAGGACCTTGGGCAGATCTGCCCTTCCCTAAGCACAAAGGATCCCCTTCAGCAATGCAAGAAAGTTAGTGGGCCTGACTCGGCCTCTTTATGAGGCCGTTTGCTAAAATTTAACTATCTGAAATTCCACTTTATTGGTTTTCCTTTTTAACTTGAATTAGGATCATATTTAAACTTCTTTCTTTCTTTCTTTTCTTTTCTTTTCTTTCTTTCTTTTTTTTTTTGAGATAGGGTCTTGCTTTGTAGCCCAGGCTGGTCCTGAACTCACTATGGAGCCCAAATGGACTTGGACTCATGGCAATTCTCCTGTCTCAGCCTCTTGAGTGCTGGGATTACAGGCATGTGCCACCATACCCAACCTGTGTGATGCTGGGGAATCGAACTCAGGACCTTGTGTTTGCTGGGCAAGCGCTTTAACCACCATGCCATTCATGCAGCCCCATAACTCATTCCTATAAGTTGTAATATTATTTTAGAGTTGTTAAGCTATAGTTCAAGCTAGAAAAAAAATTGTCATTTTGACATCCTAAGCTTGTATGTGTCTACAAGTAGTGGGGAAAGAGCCACATCCACCTTCTGAAGCAGTGGTTTCTAAAAATGTTTGATTTGCTAATATTTCCTCCACCCAAGTTTCAAAGTTTCAAATAACAGCTTCTTAACTTCTCTACCACTATTTAAAAAGTATTTATTTTGTGAGCTAGTTATTGATTTTTCTGTATTTGGAGACTTGGTGTTTGATTACATGTGGGGATGGGGTGACTGTGTGTGTGTGTGTGTGTGTGTGTGTGTGTGTGTGTGCGCGCACATACCTACGCTTAGAGCAGGTACCTCAAAGTGGTTCCAAGTAACTGTGTTTGCCATAGTCCCTAAACTGCATATCATGAAACTTGCTGAAGACACAATGCAAATGCTGCTGGGCTCGGTACAGCTAATGCTATTTGCAGGCAGAGACTCAGCTGCCAAGAAAATGTGATCTCTGTGTGATGTCACTGCCCTGCCCACATCTGTCTTTGTAGTCTCTCCCACCCAGAGCTGAGCATTCTGCCCCCCTTCCCCCCCGAACCCAGCGCTGTCCCCATACCCCAAGCCAGCATCAGTGCCACTGGACCTAGTGCAGAGGCCTTTGGCTCAGCCTCTGTCCCCACACCGAGTCCCTTTGGAGTTCTTTTCAGCCAGCCATGCCACTTATCCACGGTTTCTTTAAGAGGGTGACAGTATTCAATGGAAATAGACTAGTCATTTTAGTAGTTATGGTTGCCCTAAAGCTTGAAATAAAGACTCAAACATGTAGCTTTTGTTTTTTGAAAAGTAATGTAGATATGTGTTAAATGCAAATGGTGAACACAATATACACATGAAGTAAATCTCTTTTTGGTTGCATTGTCCTGTCTGCCTTGATGTCCTGAATTGATGCAAAATGTTGACTTCTTCTGACCTTGGGTATGAGTGGAAGTGTCCTGGGCCATGCCTGGTGAACGAGGCAGGTGAGGGCACATTGTGATGTGTCATGAGCCTGCCTTTCTGTCAGGTGGCACCTGGCAGCAGCATTCACTGGACTTATAACCATGATGATTAAAGCCACAAAGCTACTCATGGAAGAGGACTTCTGGAACCGCATCACAGAGTGGCGGGATAGGTGTGTTCAAAGTGAGAGGGAGGGCCCTGAGGAGGGCTCACGGCGACATGCCTTGTAGCATAATTAAAAAAACCTGACAGACTATCATAAAACATGTGCTTGAGATGGGGAAGTATAAATCTAAATGTTGTCTTTTTTTGAAGAATTTGACTACTGAACTCTGGGTCTAGTGGAGCAGCATCTACATGCTCAGGTAAGATTCAGGTATGGGGAGGGGACAGAGGACAGGGGCCTTTGGGGTCAAGTGGAGAGATTCCAGTGTGTTCAGAGCTCAGAGTGAGCAGACCTTTCCTCAGGGGCACAGAGAAGTCCTGTGGCCAGAAAACCCATGGTGGGCTCCTGTGTGGGGACACGAGTCATGACTTCAGGAAGCTTCTTTCTCATGTAGAAGACACAGAGACAATTCTCTCTTAGACAGGAGATTGGAAAAAGCTTAAAAGGCAGATTTTAAAAAATGATTCATTCTTCTTTATTTGTTCATTCACAAATTCATTGAGGCCTTCGGGTTGTGAGGAATCAGTTGTGGGTTGAGCCCGGGTGGCCTGTCCCCTCACTTCTGACTGCCCGAGGGTGCTGCGCTTCCTGCTGTGCGTTTCTGAAGGACTCCGGAGGCTGGTGGCTGTGCCAGGCAGTTGTCATGGCCACCCAGTAGCAGTCATTATTTCACTGGTTTTTCCCCATCCTTGTGCACCTGCGATCCCTCCACCACGCTGGCTGATTTCATTATACAGATTCATTCACTTTGATCACATTATGCAAGACTTTGAACCATGGAACACTATATTTAGTAATATTATTGGTATACATTCATTTTAATGTAGCAGCTGGTATGTTCTATTCACTTTAAAAGACAGATTATTTTTAGGAATTAGAAGAGGAACATCCATTGATCATATAAGACACTTTTAAAAATCCTCTTTTAGCCAATTATGGTGGCAAAAGCCTGTAATCCCAGCACTCTTGGGAGGTTGAGGCAGGAGGACCACAAGTTCAAACCCAGCCTGAGTAATTTAGTGACTTACTGAGATGGGGGTCTGAAAATCAAGAGTAAAAATGGGCTGTGGATATAGCTCAGTGTGAAAGCCCTGGGTCTGCTCCCCAGTACCACAAAAACACAATAAAAGAATCCTAAGTGCTGGAATTCTCTTCTTTGCGGGACTCTGCACTTGCTGTATGCCCCTGGGATTCCCCATAAACTCTCCCAAATGGGGCAACTGCAGAATTCCCCCCACCTGTGGCACTCACTACTGAATTTCTTTGTAAATTCCAAGAAGAGGTTAGATTAATGTAGAGAAAAATTCATTCAGTCTGCACCTTGAATGATAATACTATAAACAACTTATTTTTATTTGTATCAGAATAACTAATTAGAGGCCCTCCTGGTGGGCAGCAGCCATCTCCGCCGAGGGTGTGCCTCTCCTCCGACTGTTCCTCCTCATTCATGTGTGCCAATTGTGCCTCTTGTCCTTAGAGTTTTTTTTCTCAGCTCAAAGTACTTACTTCTGGCATTTCACAAATCCGAAACATATTGAAGAAACAGGTTATATCATTCCAATTTTTCCTTGGGTTTGAAGAGTCCCTAATCGTGACACAGTCCTCCAGGGTGGCTATGTTGTTGGGTTCCCCTACGTCCCAGAAGCTGGAAAGCAAAGAATGGAGGGGTTCAAATCCCAGCAAGGGGACACAAAGTGACAGGGGCAAGTTATGTTTGGGTCACTTAGCTGCACAGTAACTCTGTGACATGGGAACTACAGTCTTCATTGTGTCCATGAAGAGAAGGAAGGTGAGGAGAGCTAGACCGCCCAAGTCCTCGGGTTTGCGATGAGGTGGGTCTTTCTAGTTTTCTAGTCTGCCTGGTCCTCACGGTTTCAGACTCGGGGTGAAGGGAGGGGAGAACAGACGCCCAGAGTGCACTGTGTCCCCTGCCCCCTGCCTCCTGTGGCGCTTGCTTTTCTTCACTCCTCATGAAGTATGTGTTAACTTAGTGTTGGGGGTTGAATCTGGACTGTCCCCCCTCCTCCTGTGTCTGGAAGGTGATTCAAACATGGGGGTTACTTCACTGCTTGTCTGTGCTGCTGAGAGGTTCTGGCCCTCCTATGACCCTTTTCTCCCTGAAGTTGTGGGTGTCCTGTGCTGTGCCCCAGCAAGGGGCAGGGACTGGCGCTCAGGTTCAATGTTACAATGCTTAGCATCGCGACACTCCTAGAGTGACCGAGTGCCTGGGCTGTGTCTTCAGGACTTTTTATCTAAGGAAGTCATTTCATCCTTTTGGCCTTTAACTTTCTCAAATAATAAAGACAAATAATGTTGTGTCCCAAAGGAGTAATTTTGGTAAAATGGAGTAGAAAGGAAACTATGAAAATTCCAAAGTAATGTAAAAAATTCTAGTAATGTAAGGCCATCATTGAAGAGAAAAGAGACATTACTAAGAGTTCTCATTTTCCTACCAAAAGAAGCTGCTGTCTTACTCCAACTCCTGGGCTTTCTCCTCCCCACTTACTACAGTTCTGGGTATGAGAACCAACTACTCTTTCTCTCGTCTGCTTTTTCACTGACTCTTCAATTCTATTTTTTTTTTTTTTTGAGACAGGGTCTCACTCTGCAGCCTAGGCTGGTCCTGAACTGACTGGTGTAGCCTGGGCTGGTTTTGGACTCAGGACAGTCCACCTGCCTCAGCCTCCTGAGTGCTGGAATTACAGGCATGAACCACCACACCCAGCTTATGTGATGCTGGGGAGTTGAACACAGGCCTTGTTTGCAAGGCAAGCGCTTTAACTGCTGTGCCATTTCTCTAGTCCAGCCTCTTCAATTTTAATTGACTTCTCATTTTTCATCTGTCATTTCTTTTTTATTCTTAAGGAAGTCCCAGGAAATGGGAGAGGAAGGAGCTTGGGCCTCTCTTTTCTCTCTTCCACAGTAGCTGGTCTTCTCCTGTGCCTGATGACACCAAAGATGGACCTGCCTATATCTTATGTAATCACAGGAAATCCTGAAAGCACCCTCAACAGTAGTTTAACCTTAGAACTGGGGACAGTGGTAAGAATTTCTGCAAAGAGTACTTACCTCAGAGAGAAAGGTGTGCCATCCACCCATTCCCACCTGCCCTCCACCACCTGGTCCGACAGCCCAATGTAGTACTCTCTCTTTGGAGGCTTAGCACGGAAGAGGAACTCCTGTGAAAGATCCACAATCAAGAGAAAGGACATAAGTCACTTCAGTCCTGAGGAGATGCGAAACATGACTGTTGTAATAAGGTAAAGGAGGATCTAGAGATGACAGGTAAAAGAGCCTGCAATTGTGAGATCATCAGGAATTAGCTGCTTTTTTGAGTCAGGGTCTCACTCTGTAGTCTGGGTTGGTCCTGGACTCACTATGTAGCCTAACATGGCCTTGAACTCACAGCAGCTGCCCTACCTCAGCCTTACGAGTACTGGGATTACAGGCATGGGCCACCACACCCTGACTGATTTTTATGTGGTGCTGGGAATTGCTAGGCAAGTGCCCTAACTACCAAATGGACTAACCTAGACTTCTAGCCCTGTCTATTAATTTTTTTATGGTGTCAAAGTAGATATAAAAAAATTAAACTGGAAAAACCTTGACAGAAGATCCTCAATAATTACTCATTATTTGTCTACTTTTATTGATAGTCAAATCAATTATATTTATCTTCCATAAAGAATAAACTGGTCACAGCTTCTCAATAACAGACCAGTTACTTGCCCAATTTTACAAAATCAGCTCTTAATCTTCTTCTGCTCTCCTTTCTCAGCCCAACCAATAAAGGAACTTTGCCGGAATCTGTCCTTTTTGCTAGGTTCTTCTAGCAGTGAAGACAAGCTAGCTTACTGCTGACCTACAGCAGTGGTAGGAAACACACCCATTGTGGGAAATTTGTTTAACAAGTTGTAACAGAGAGCCACCCCCGCCCCCCACCAGGTCCAGAGGTGGCCCCTGGCTCTTCCCACTCACCTGCTCCTCCAATGTGTTGATAACCACCAGGTGAGCCCCCAGGCTTGAGCAGTTTTTTAAACTTGCTGTCCATGTCATGGTGTTGGTAGAAAAGAAATAGCAGCTGGATTGAAAATGTTGCCAGTTGGGAGGGCAGCAATTCTTGACTGAGCCTGGAAGGGGAGGGCTTTCTGTGAGTGCCCTGAGGGAACTAAGAAAAATTAAAGTCTCTTCTCATCTTATAGAGCCCAGGATTTATAGTCAAAAATCTTAATTTTTTCTTTTTTGGTACTGGAGATTGAGCCCAACGTCTTCACATTGAATTATATCTCTGTCCCAGTTATTAACCTGATTTTAAGATAATCTCACTAAATTGTCAAGTTACAACAGGTTGGGCTCAAACTTGCAATCCTCCTGCCTCAGCCTCCTGGAGTGCTGGGATTACAGGCTTGCACCAGCTATAGTTAGAAGCTTTGGAAACCCTTGCTCATATCACACACCTTTCAGTCTAAGGTCTTTGATAATTCCCATGCCAGTAACTATTAATCCAATTTTCTTGTCTTTTGAACATCACAGTTTCAGATGCCAGTGCCAGGGAACACAGCACTCACTACGTGCGATCTGCCTCAGATCTGCAGTTGGTATAAGCCCTGCCATCCCTCCTTGGTCTGCCAGGTGACTGCTGGCTTGAACACTTTCTCCTAAGCTACCTGCACACGCTGCTTGAACAACGCACTCTTATCCAGACCTCTGCTGTAAAGATCTCTATATTCCTCAGAATTACAGAATTGTGGGCTTAGAAATTCATTAAACACGAAAGCCCGATCTCTGTTATTCTAACAGTGAAGAGACTGTAACTCAGAGAACAAAGCCACCTCTCCAGGATTGCATGGCGCTTCGCTGAGACCCTGGACAGGGTCTCTCCCTACATTGCTTCTCCATCACCCCATTTTGGAACTAGTGAATGAAAAGAAGGACACTTCGCCTCAATTTTACTCTAAATGTTTAAAGTCCCAAAGTCTTTTTCCTCAATCCTTACCACCTCCTCACCGCTCCCTTGGAGAACAGGATCTATATATTTTGCTTTTGAAAACTAGGATGTGATCCAGTGATATTTTTATTTATTCTCAAATCAGCCTAGAAGCCAGAAAAACGTCGATGTGCGTGCTTTGGTTTTCTGCTTTGGCGACAGATACCTGCCCCATCATTGTCACAGGAGACTTCCTGGACGTGGCCGGGTGGGGGGACCTCCTTCTCATCACATGCGGGAAAGCTGCGATATGTCACTGCAAGAAGAGGGACACAGTTCATTTGCATTCTTTCTCTTCTTCTATTTTTTCCCATATAGAAGCTCTTCTGGGGCTAAGGATGTAGCTCAGAGGCATAGTAAAGCTCTTTCTTCAGTGTTATGTTTATAACAAGAATGCCAGTAATTCCTTCCTTACTGTCTCCTTTCCCTTCTATTCGCAGAGCAACAGGGATTCACTGACCTGTGGGAATAAGAGGAACCAGGCCCAGGGGCTGAGGCTTGTCACAATCTTAGCACTTTAGGAGGCTGAGGCAGGAAAATCACAAGTTTGAGCCCAGCCATGGTAACTTAGCAATTTACAAAGATTTGTCTCAAATAAACAATAAAAAAGAGCTGGAAATGCAGCTCAGGGAAAAGGCCTTGGGTTCAATCCCCACTATTGGGGGGGGGGGGGGGGGAAGGAGGAGAAAGACAGAATCTGCACTTCATGCTTTTCCTGATTTTTGAAGGTGGATTCTCTTTATTTCAGATTCACAGGCCCAGGAGGAACAAATATATTAGAGTTCCATTGTGTGCCGAGTCCAGACCCACTCTCCCTTCCTTCCAAAAACCAATTTGTTGTGTTTCTCCTCCTGACCACGAGTCCAAGCTCTAAGCTGGCCCCTCCCTGAGGAGACGGCACTACGGAGTTGAAATGGCACGAAAGTGAGAGCATCTTGAACCTGCACCATGGACAACACCTTACACCGGGACAACAAGCACATGGGAAACATCTGTCATAGAAAATGTGCCTAACATCACTGAAATTTGGTGACAGTCCTGTATGAGTCAGGGCTTCTGGCTTGAGGAATGGCCTGGAGATTAATAAGGAAAAAATGAAATAGAAAGACCCTTTGTAGCTGAAGAGAAAGGCCAGGTAGCATCCAGAATGAGCTCCGATTTGACCTTCAGAACCTACCGACACATCTGGTGATGAAACAGGCCGTAAGAAGCAGGATGGAGACGCCAGCCACAGACCACAGGAATGCGTGAGAAGAGACGCATCCACTCTCTGTGGAAGACACAAACAGGATTAGTCTTCCCGAGGCAAGAAACCCGGGCTCCTCCGGGAACAACAAGGAGAAGTAGCGGAGACAGGCAGCTTATCCTCTCCCTCCAAGTTTCTTCTAGTTGCCCTAAAATCAGCAGTGGGCTTGCAACCCCCACTGCAGGAGGACTGCTTGAAACCACCTGAGCAAAAGCTTCATAAAGGGCTCCAGCCTGTCACCCACGGGATCCTCACTCAAGACCCCCTCTCGACCTCTCCTTGAGAGCTTTGCTTTCTCAATAAACCCTTTCTTGCAGAAAAAAAAGGAAGAAAGGAAAAAAAAAAAGAAACAACGGCCAAAAAAGATACAAGAGAATCTTACAAGGTGGTGTGGCCAAAAAATACTGTGAAAGAAAAATTATTACAGTTAAAGACATTGCCACGGCTGCCCCTCAGATCCTCCCCTTCGCTTTGAACCCTCTTGTCCCCTCGTCCCCATCCCTTCTGGTGCAGCTCTGGAAGTCCTCTGTGGTTGTCCCAGTGTCCTTAATTGATCCACAACATTTAACTTCCGTGGTCATTTTGACTCTGGGGAAGAGCCACCCAGTGCCAGATCCAGAGAGCAGGTGGACAGGGACGCACTATCGTGTCTTCACAAGCCCGCTTGCCCATTGGCTGGCACCTGGCAGCCACGGTCACCATGTTTTTGGTCACATTTCACAAAGAGAACTTCCAGGGTGGCTTCAGAGAGTGGCCTCAGCAAAAGGGGGATCAATGACAATGTGTCTCCATAGTACTCATTTTTAGAAACGTAAACATTCCGCATATATCATGACCACGATGGCCCCTCGCACTATCCTTGCTTGATCTTCCACTCACACCATCTGCACGGAGTGACCCCAGACCCTCAGCGCCCTTCAGAGTCACCTGAGACCCAGATTTCCAGGCTCTGCTCTCGAGAGTTAAAACCCGGTCGAGCTGTTGTGGTGCCCACACTCTCCTGGGCAGCTGATGCTGCTGGCCTGAGAGCCACATGGTTTATTTTACTTTATTAGTTTTTAGCGGATGTGCTGCCGAAGCAAGCACACACTTTATTATTTTTCGAGACAGGGCCTGGCTCTGTAGTCCAGGCTGGTCCTGAACTCACTACGTAGCCCAGGCTGGCCTTGGACGCACAGCCATCCTCCTGCCTCAGCCTCCCCATGCAGGCCCTGAGTACCACGGGCCACCCCTTGCTCATCTTAAGACTGACTCATGAGCTCAGATAGAGGACTTCTAATCTCCTGCTCAAAAGACACCCTCATCTTTACCTCTCTCTCTGATCTTGTGTCTGCCCTGTTCCCTTCCGTGTTCCACTCTTCAGTCTCTCTGTGGACTCATTAGATGCAGCACCACGGCGCGTCGCGGCCCCTCCTTCCTCCCAGCAGCCGGGAGGGACGAGAGCCCCGGCTGCCGGCAGGTCACCCGCGGCAGTGGGGTCTGACACTCCTCCTAGGCTCACGTCTGCAAGCCCTCCTGGGTGACCCGCTCCTGATCAGCCACTCTCCCCATCTTTCTCTATCTCCTTTCCCCTCTCTTGGGGTAAACTCCACCGTGTCCTTTTCTGTTGCCCTGTCCCTTGCCAGCTGTCTCATCTGTGCCAGTAGCAAATGAACAACGGCCAAGGGAGAGCCGCAGATACTACCTGGGAGCTGCGCCGCGGAGGGCTGCGCGGGGTCCATCTGGCCCGCTCTCTCTCCCGCTCCCGTCTCCTGGCCCAGATGCAGAGGGCTTGGTTGATGAGATCCCAGGGAGGGTTGGTCCCACTCTGAGCCCTTTATCGCCTTCCAGAAAGCCCGCAGCGGCCCAGGCCCGGCTCGCCCTGCGGCAGGGTGCCAGCTCTGGGTTTCCTTTCTTGCACAAGCAGGGCAGGGGAGGCACCGGGCCGTCCGTTCTCACCTCAGCGGGCGACAGAACCAGGAAATGATAAAGCAGTACCAGTGCCAGCGTGAGCAGGCCGACTGCAGGAAGTCCAGTGAGACTAAAAATTGGTCCTTTATTCTGGTGGGTAAAACAATCTCAATTTCTCAGCCAGGCGTGGTGGTGCATGCCTGAAATCCCAGCACTCTGGAGGCCGAGGCAGGAGGACTGCCGTGAGCTGGAGGCCAGCTTGGGCTCCACAGTGAGCCCAGGACCAGCCCGGGCTAAGGAGTGCGACCTGGCCTCAAAACACCGCATAAAACATAGCAAACCCCCGTTTTCTCCAAGGCCTGGTCCGGGATTCCTGACTTTTCGTTGGCAGTGCGGAGCTGGTCCGCTCACCCGCACACTCCAGATCCTCTCTGCTCTCTCCCTTCCCCTCTTCGTTTGCTCCGGCGCCTCTGCGGTGCGGGTCGGCGGAGCTGGAGCCCAGGGCTAGCCGCCGGATTGTTTTTCAGGTAACCTGGCTGGACAGCTCCGTGCAGAGTGGCCGACCCCCAGTGGCTTCTCGCCCGCAGCGCTCAGCAGGTGCCTTCACTCCGCTTCTTCCATCCTTTGGGGACGTTAGCTCCAGGCGGCCGCCAGGTTGGCAGAGCGGAATTGGAAGGTCAGAGGTTCCAGCTGGCCAGCAGAGGGCAGTGTTTCTCAGCAACGCTAGCTTGACTGTTGCTAGCTCCTTCTGTTTTCCCCCCATTTTATTGATATGTATAAGTGCAAAATTTAAGGTTTACAACGAAGCTGAGCATTTTGTGCACCTAGGCATCTTGTCAAGGTGACAAGGACTTTCCCTCTCTCCTTTTGTCCCCCCCCCCCCCTCGGCCCTACTCCCCTGGTTCACTTTGTTTTTTGTTTTAAGTTCCATGAGATAGTTGTGATCTGGGTCTCTCATATCAGAGAGACCATCTGATGTTTCACCTACTGCTTCTGACTCACTTGACTAAGCATGATGTTCTCAAGCTTCTTCCACTCGCCTGCAAAAACCTCCACGCTGTTGGACTTCATAGATGTGTAGTATTCCATTGTGTACCACTTTCTCTCTGTGTGTGTGTGACAGTGGGGATCAAGCCCAGGGCCTTCGCACTAAGTCCAGTCCATATTTGTTTCTGATATTGAGGCTGGGTCCTGCAAAGTCCTTAAGTTGACCAGGCTGATCTTGAGTTTGCGACCCTACTGCCTCAGTCTCCCACAGTGCTAGGATGAGGCCTGGTTCCCTCTCCTCTCTTACAGATCTTAAGGATAAGATCACAGAGGCTTTGCTGGTCTTACACTCCCAGGGCAGAAAGGGAGAAGTGAGAGGCATGTGATCTGCTATCCCCATACTTGATGACTCAGGCATCCTATGTGCTAAAATGTATTTTGGGTCTCAAAGGGACTTTTTATTATGTCAATAGACTGGGAAATTTCCTTGGTATTCATTTTTATCATAATATAGATTTAGTAAAAATATTTAAAATAATCTATGTAAATCACTATAGCTTTTATGAGAGTCCCCCAAACTTTCATGTGTCAGTATTAAAGATTTGGTCTCCTCCTGAAAATAAATATCCCTTTGATCCAGCACTGACTCTTCTGGGAATCTCTCCAAAAGAGCTAAAAGCATATATAAAAGACATGCATGTGTACCCATGTTCATAGCAGCATAACTCACAATGACTAAAATGCAGAAGACACTAAAAAACCCACAGACAGACCAATGTGTCCATAAATCCAGGTATTTGTGCACTATGGCCCACTATTCATCTGCAAAGACAGATAACCATCATGCTCAGTGAAGTGAGTCAGACACCGAAGGTTAATATCAAATGGTTTCTCTAATATGAGAAACCTAAATCACGGGGAACTAAATGAGGCAGGGAGATAGTGAGAATCAGGAAGAAAGAGGTCAAAGTGAAAGAGGGGAAGGATTTGTAATTTTGACTTGACATATCTGTTCACAAAATGCTCATGTTCAATGTAAACATTATGTATTGCATATATACATATCAATAAATGAGGAAAAAGATTTGGTCTCCAGGGTGGCAGTACTGAGAGTTTCTGTGGACCTTTAAGAAGTGGCCTAGGTAAAGGTGCTTGGACAATCAGGGTGTGCCCTTGAAAGGGACTATGACACTTTAGTTTCTCAGCCCCCCCCATTTTATTAATATCTATAGATGCAATTCATAATGTTTACATGGATCTTGATTATTTTGTGCATATTCATATTGTGGCAAATTGCAAATCCTCTCTCTCTCCCTTTTTAAACCTCCCACCCTCCCCCCTCCCCTTCAATTCCCATTCTTCCCCTCAGTTAGGTCTATGAAACAATTGTGATCTGGGTTTCTCATATCAGGGAAACCATTTGATATTTCACCTTCTGCTTCTGACTCACTTCACTAAGCATGATGATCTCAAGTTGCATCCATTTACCTACAAAAGTCTCCAACCTACCTGTCTTTATAGATAAGTAGTACTCTATTGTGTGTAAATACCACATTTTGTGCATCCATTGATCTGTTGGTGGGTGTTTTGGTGTCTTCCACATTTTAGCTATTGTTATTTGTGCTGCTATGAACATGGATTTACATGTATCTCTGAAAATTCCCAGAAGAGGTATAGTTGGATCAAAGGGGATATTTATTTCCAGTCTTTTGAGAGACTTCCATACTGCTTTCCATAGTGGTTGTACACTCCCACCAGCAGTGCAGGAAGGTTCCTTTTTCCCCACAGCTTCGCCACTGATTGCTTTTTGTGTTCTTGATATATGCCATTCTCTCTGGAGTTAGATGGTATCTTAGTGATGTTCTGATTTGCGTTCTCTAATGGCTGAGGATGTTGAACATCTTTTCATGTACTTATTGACCATTTGAACTTCTTTATCTATGAACTGCCTATTCATTTTTTTTGCCAATTTTTCAATCAGATTTTTTATTTTGAGGGGCTTACTTTTCTTCAGTTTCCAGTATGTTCTGGTTATGAGCCTCCTATCTGAGGTGTTGGTGGTGAATATTTTTTTCCCATTCTATTGGTTTTCTTTTTACAGTGTTGATAATTTTCTTTGCTGTGTAGAAACTTTTTAATTTGACATATTCCCATTTGTTAATTCTGGAGGCTATTTCTTTTGCTTTTGGTGTCTTGTTAAGAAAGTCCCGGCCTACATCTGTATCTTTTAGATATTTATCTACTTTATCTACTAGGAGGTCTGGTGTTTCAGTTTTAATGACTAAGTTTTTGATCCATTTTGATTTAATTTTGGTGCATGGTGACAGGTGTGTGTCTAGATTCATTTTTTTTGCATGTGGATGTCCAGTTTTCCCAGCACCATTTGTTGAAGAGGCTGTCTTTTTTCCAATGTGTGCTTTGGCTCCTTTATTAAAGATCAAGTAGCTGAGGGTATTGGAATTTGTTCCTGCATCCTCACTTCTGTTCCAGTGGTCTACCTGTCTGTTTTTGTGCCAGTACCATATAGTTTTTATAACTAAACTATTACTTTTAGTGTAATGAGATGTCTGGAATCATAATGCCTCCTGCCTTAGTCTTGCTACTCAGGATTACTTTGACTATTCTAGGTCTCCTTTGGTTCCATATTGTACTTAAAGATTGTTTTTTCAAGTTCTGTGAAAAAATATTGCTGGCATTTTGATAGGAATTGCACTGAGCCTGTATATCAGTTTTGGCAGGATACTCATTTTGACTGTATTAATTCTGCCTATCCAAGAACAGGAGATGTCTTCCCATTTTCTGATGTCTTCTGCAACTTCTTTCCTCAGTGTAACATAGTTTTCCTTACATAGGTCCTTCACTTCCTTGGTTAGGTTTACTCCCAAGTAGTTAATTTTTCACTGGGCTAATGAGAATGGTATTATTCTTCAGGGATCTTTCTCAGTAAGTTCATTGTTAGTGTAGAGGAAAGCTATTGATTTTTTAGTATTAATTTTGTAGCTTGCAATTTGGCTGAATTTGTTTACTATGTCCAAGAGTTTCCCGGTGGAATTTTTGGGGTCTTCTTTGTAAATAATATGATCTGCAAATAAGGATAGTTTGACTTCCTCCTTTTCGATACATATTCCCTTTATTTCACTTTACTGTCTGATTCCTAGTGTTTTAAGGACTATGTTGAGTAAGAGTGGCGAGAGTGGACAGCCTTGTCATGCTCCTGACTTAGGAGGAAATACTTTCAGTTTCTCTCCATTTACTGTATTTGCAGTAGGTTTGGTATCTATGGCTTCTATCAGTTTGAGGTAGGACCCTTCTGTACCTATTTTTCTCAGAGTTTTTATCATAAAAGGTGTTGGATTTTATCAAGGGCTTTTCCCACATCAATTTAGATGAGCATGTGGTGTTTGTTTTTGTTGATGTGATGTATTACATTGATTGATTGAATGATGTATGTTGAACTAGCCTTGCATCCCAGGAAAGAATCTCACTTTCTCTAATTTCACTAATCTCTGTTGATTACTTGCTGCATTTTATTTGCTAGAATCTTACTGAGAATTTTTGCATCTATATTCATCAAGGAGATTGATCTATAATTTTCTTCCTGGCTAAGTCATTTTGTCTGGTTTTGGGACCAGGGTGATGCTAGACTCCAGAAATGAATTTGGTAATGTTCCTTTTCTTTCAACTTCATGAAACAGTTCAAGAAGCATTGAAGTTAGTTCTTCCTTGAAGTACTGAAAAACTATGATGTGAATCCATCCTTTTGGTTTTGAACTTTTCTTTGTAAGTAGAGACTTTATCAATGCTCCAATTTCCATGTGTACAATGGGGCTATTCAAAGTCTTTATGTCTTCGTTCAATTTTGGTATTTTGTATGTGTCTAGGAAGTCATTCATTTTTTCCCAATTCTCTGACTTGTTGGAATACAGGTGTTCAAAATAATTATAATATTTTTGAAGAGTCTGTTGTAATTTCCCCCTTTTCATTTCCAATTGCATTACTGTGGGTTTTTTCTTCTTCTGGTGAGTTTAGCTAGAGGTTTGTCAATCTTGTTTATTCTTTCAAATAAACAGCTCTTAGATTCATTAATCTTTTTTATTTTTAAATTTCAGTTTCATTAAATTCAGATCTGATCTGTGACCATTGGAGAGATTACAACAACTTGAAGCAATCAGAAACCGCACCTGGATTAGGATTTGGGAACCTAAATTAGGCAATTAAAAAGCAGCCTGGATTAGAGTGTGAGTGATCTGTGGGCCAGTGAATAAAAGAAGAGCACCCACCCAGATGTGGGGGACCAAATTGGAACTCGAATTGTATAAAAGGAGGGAAGAAGAAAGATCGTTGCAGCCTTTTTCCTCTGGGAAAGCTGTCACATTCACAATTGTCTGCAGGTGCCTACTTGCTACATGCTGCAGATCTTCATCCCGGATTCGCCTCAGTCTTGACTTGGGCCTGCCTGTCACCAATCATCAGTCTCCAGTTTTTGTCATTGTTTTTTGAACAACTGAGATTCGCAGCAGACTCTCACCAGTTGTCCTGCAGTCCCGGATGGGTGTTCTACTTCACGTCTGAGCAGCCACCGGGCTCTGAAGCTCTCCTACGTGCAGGCCACTGTCTTGGACTATCTCTATCCCAGATTTTTAAGCCTTTCAAATAGATCCTTTTTGTTATAATTTCTATAAAGTCTGCCTTTTGAAAAAACCTGAACTAATACATGATCTTTATAATTTCCTTTCTTCTACTACTTTTTGGCTTAGATAGTTGTTGTTTCACTACAACCTTGAGGTGCATCATTAACCTGTTTATTTGGGATTCCTCTATTCTTTTCTGTGTGCATTTATGGCTGAGTTTCCCTCTGAGTACTACTTTCACTTTGTCCCATAGATTTTGATATAAAATCCTTCCTTCATCATGTAACTCTATGAAGTTTTAGATTTCTTCTGTTATCCATTGTTTAGGCAGTAATAAGTTGTTCAGTCTCCATGCATTTGTGTATTTTCTGCTGTTTCTTTTGCTGTTAATTTCCAGTTTTATTCCACTGGGATCTTAAAATATACTGGGAATTATTTTGATTCCTTTGTACTTATTTAAGCATGACTCAAGGCCTGCAATATGGTCTATTTAAGAAAATGTTTCATGTGCTGCTGAGAAGTAAGTGTACTCTATTGACACTGGACGGAACACATGGTAGACATCTGTTAGGTCCAAGTTTTCTGTAGTGTCATTTAACTGTGACTGTTGTATGTTTTTGTGGATTTTCTGTCTAGTTGATCTGTATATCTGTAATAGTGGAGTATTAAAGTCCTCAGCCAGTATATAGTGAGCATCTTTGTCTCTTCTAGTCTGTTTTGTTTTAAACTCTGATGAAAACTGAGAATGGCATAGCTACTCCTTCTTGTTTTCTGGGTCCTGTTGCGTGAAATATTGAATTCCATTTAAAAATTTTCAGTCTATGAATTTCCTCATGTGTTAGGTGTGTCTCTTGTAAGCAGCAAATTGTGGGGTTTGCTTTTTAACCCAGTCAGCCAGCCTGCGTCTTTTGGGAGGTGAGTTAAGGCCATTCCCATTCAGTGTTAGTATCAAGTTGTATTTGTCTTCTTTTCTCTGGGATCTTTGGTGTTGTTAGTCTCCCTTTCTCTGTCTAAGATTCTGTTAAGTATTTTCTGCAATGCTGGTTCAAATTTCTTTGGGTTTTCTTTGTCATGGAAAGTTTTAATTTCTCCCTCTAATTTAAAAAAGATAATTTCACTGGATATAGCAGTCTTGGTTGGCATTTATGCTCTCTTAGCATTCTGATTATGTTGCTCCATGATCTTCTGGCTTTTAGTGTTTGGGTTGAGAAATCTGCAGTTATCCTGATGGGTTTGTCTTTATAAGTGACCTGCTGCTTTTCTCTTACAGTTTTTAAAGTTCTCTCTTGTGTGTGTCTCTAGAATTTTAATTATGACTTGTCACAGGGATGTTCTTTTTTGGTCAAAGTTATTTGGAGTTCTATATGCCTGAAGCAATTCAACGTTCATTTCTTTCTTTAGATTTGGGTAATTTTCTTTCATAATTTTATTGAACATTTTCTTTAAGCCTTTTGTTTTACTCTCATTTTGGTCCCACACTCCCATAATTCTGAAGTTGTTTCTCTGTGAATAATCCATCAGCTGTTGTAATTATTCTCTTTCTTGTTTTGCATTCTTCACTGCCTGTATGTTCAAACTTATCCACTTTATATTCCAGGTCTGATAACATATTCTCAAAATGTTCTAACTGGTTATTTATTTTTTCCTGTGAGTTTTTCACTTCTTGGAGTTCAGTTTTCATTGTCTTGGCTGAATTGTTTCCTGATTTCTTGAACTGCGTTAACTAACTGTCCATTTGTTTCTTTTTTAAATTCCTTGAGCTTCTCGTCAATGGTTTTTTGTACTTCTGTATATCTGCTTTAAAGACATCACAGGAATACTTCTCAGGCTGAACCCTTCTGAGAAGAGTCTGTAAAACCATGAATCTCATTCATATGAACAAAAAATGATAATCCTCCACCAAAATATGTATAGCTTTGGCTTCCTTCAAAGGGTAATATTGTCATATCCCAATCAGATGATGTGACCAGACATTCCCAAATGGATGATAACAACAGATTGTACACAAAAATCTCATGTGTCAGCAAACACCATATGGACATTTGGAAATGTGAGTCTTCTCCCAAAGAGCTGCATGTTCACTGAAATCTTAGCAGGAAACTCAGGAATTCTTTCACCAAAAGCAACACAGAGTACACTGGTTACATTGGGCTTGAGTGTCTTGTGCACATATATATCACATCAACATTGAAATCCCTTTGTCTTCCCCTTTTTGGCCCTCAAGGCTCCCCCTATTTCCCCTAACTGCCACTAACACACACATTTGCTTCTATAGAATGCCTGTGTTTTGGGTGCCTCATTGCAGAGAAACAATGTGAAATTTAACCTTCTTTATTTGACTCATTTCACTAAGCATGATGGTCTCAAGTTGCGTCCATTTACCTAAAAAGCCTCTAATATGTCTTTATGGAAGAGTAGTACTCTATTTTACACATACATCACATTTTTTTATCCATTGGTCTATTAATGGGTATTTTGGCATCTTCCATATTTTAGGTATTGTTAGCTGTGCTGCTATCAACATGGGAGTACGTCTCTCTGTTATATGTTGCTTTTAAGTCTTTTAAAAGATACCTAGAATAAGCATTGCTGAATCAAAGGGAATATTTGTTTTCAGCCTTTGAGAAATCTTCATACTGTTCTTCATAGTGTTTTTTTTTTTTTTTACCAGTTTATGGTCCCATCAGCAATTAAAAGTCTTCCCAACAACCTTGCCAACATCAATTGATGCTTGAGCTCTTGATATAAGCTTTTAACTCTTTTGGAAAGATTCTCAGAAGAGGGATCTTTGGTTTGAAGAGAATATTTATGTTCAACCTTCTGAGGGATTTCAACGCATGTACTATTCAATTAAAGTGAATAATTCAGCCTAAAAAAGGGCGAGTCTGGTTTTATTTTTGTTTTTTGTTTTCTCCTGACTGGCCACTACTTGGTGAATTTGCTAGTGAGACTGGGGCTTTGACCTAAGGAAAGTTTTGGGGCTCTAACTAGCAACTCTGACTTCTTGGCCTCATTCAGCATCGGCCCGGGGCAGCGACTTGAAACTTCAAGTTTACTCAGATAGGACTTGAAGTTTGGGGAATAGCTGACTCCCACGATACCCTCTCCCTAGGCAGCTGTTCCCCCACTTGAGGTTTTAAACACTTCAAACATATTTTTTCATCATCTCCCTGAGTTCTAATTGGAGGCAGGTGCAGAGCCACAGGGCCGATGCATCTAAGGACTATAATTTTTGTCAGAGTTTAGAAGGGAGACAACAAAGAGTAAGATAACAAGGTCATTAAAATTTCTTCAATAACAAGGGATGCCACTGGACCCATGGGAAGTCATGGTGTTACATCAGTTTTTAGCAAAGCACTTTATAAATTCTCAGGGGATTCCTGCTGTAAGGCACAATTACAAGTTGCTAATGTTTGTTACAGTGGTGTCTTTCATCACTATTCACGTGGGTTTGTTAGAAACTCTTGTCCTAGCAGTGGATGGAGACTTCCTGTTTCTGTTCTATGCCTTTCCAGTGCCCCATGACTGTGCAGGTCCTGATTTTGGGAGCAGCACCTGGTACCACAGGCTTCTGAGCTACATGAGCCATTACAGCAGAACCTAATCTTGTGTGTCTATATTGTCCCTTTCAGGTCCAGCCACCACATCAGCCAAGGGCTCTGTCACTGTCACTGGCCCACAGAGTCACACATGTCCTGTTTAGAAAGGCCCAAAAGGCCAAGCCGAGTGTTTGTTGGACTGGCATGCACATGAGTAGGCTGGTAGGAGATGAAATCTGTCCAGTGAAGTCTGCTTTAAATTTTACTTCTGAAGAGATTTTGCTATCAATAAAAAATAAAAAGTTAGGCTAATGCCAAACATTCATCATGTGTCATCATTAACTGTTTCTTTTTCCTCTGTGAAATGTCATTTTTATTGAGGCTTCTAATTGTGTTGCCTTCCGCAAATCACTCTGACTCCAAGTGCTGGGAAACAACTTTTTAGACGAAATGAAAGGAGACACACTACGCTTGGGCACAGGTTGTTTTGTGAACAGGACAGCCAAGGGTTTATTCGCAAATATGAAATAGAGGTTTTCCTTGTACTTTTCAATACTTGACTCGTGAGAAGATACAGGAAGTACAAACACATTGGCTTTTCTTTTCTTTTTTTGTCCCCCATGAATTTTGTTGAATGTAATAGCAGATACAGAAAAGTTATGACACTGCTATTGGCTGCTTAGAGGTTGTCAGCTAGGCTCAGACCATGTGCTGGCTTTGTTTGCTTGGTGCAGGCCATGCTAAAGGGGCTATTTATTATGTTAAACAGGAAAATGAATTTACTCAAAGCCAGCTTTGAGGTGGTGGTGATGGTGCCTGCTGGCCTCCGATCACCACCTCCTGTGTACAGTTGTGCAAGGATCTTTTATAGCACTGGACAGTGAGGATGGGAAGCACTGGAAGGTACCAGCCACATCCAGTTTGCCTTCTTGGTGGGAAGGAATGCCTCTGCCTAAGGGCATTTGCACATTGTCCAAGGATGGGGAGGGCTAGTGGCTTATGCCCTAAGACTGAGGAAACCTGGAAAAACATTTCTTTTTAGAGGAAATAAATCTAATTTTGTAAGTTCTACTTCATCATGCTGGTTCCAGTTCCTCCCTTGCTTCAGTGCAGCTCCCAGTCCTGCGGGCCTATGCCAGGCCTCCTCAGCTGGCCAGCACTGGCTTGGCAGGCAGATTCTACCAGAGGCAGAGAGAGGGAGCCTGGATGCTTGAGCCTGACAAGTATCACTTAAAACTGTTAAACCAATAGCAAGAAACCAAGGCCAGGAGATCTCTGACCACACACCTACCGAAGGTCTCTCTGCTGTAGACCATTGTGTGCGAGAGCCTCTTTCATAGTCTCGGTAGCTCCACGTATTTTTGATAGGTTAGGCATGTAGGCGACTGATGCTCCTCACCTAACCCCTGAGTTAATATGTGTAGACTTTCTTCCCATTTTCCCAAAAGGGTTTCTGTGAGGCAAAAGAAAGTGATTTCCTTAAGTTGGAACCTTAAACTAAACTGTCTATTCCTTTTTCTTGACTTAGTGAGGAAGCGCTCCAAATGGAATTTTGTTGTCTAACAAGCTGAAACTTTTGGGTTGCTCCCCTTCGTTACCGTAATAAGCTATAGAGGATGTCACCCCTCAATGTTCCTGAATAAAATCAAGTTGAAGCTCAAATCACTCTCATGGGAGAAAGCAATCTGGAGAACATTGTGAAATGAACCCCTTTTCATCGGACCCTCCTGACATGTGGCATGTAAGAATCTGGCTGATGTCTGGCAGATATTTTTTCCTAGAATCTTGTCTGCTATTTCTGAAAGCAGCCTCCCTGTTAGCTACTGCTGCATGGCATTGTTTTGAAACGCCAGTTTAAACTCTTACATAGGAGAACATCCAGCCAGGGCTATGTTGATATGTGTGCTACATTTTCTCAAAGGTCAACCACCCCTGATTCTTAAGTCTTCGAGGCCAGAATAAGCTCAAAGCCATGTTCTTTTTTAAAAAATTTTTTTTCCCAATTTATTGATATGTATAGATGCAATACAGGTTTACATTTATCTTGAGTATTTTGTGCATATACTTATCTTGGCAAAATTACAATCTTTCCCCTTTCCCTTTTCAACTGTTTCTCCCCCTCCAATTCTGGGAATTTTCCAAAAAAGTTAAAAACAACATATAACAGAGATACATGTATACCCATGTTCATAGCAGCACAACTAACAACAGCTAAAATGTGGAAGACACCAAAATACCTATCGACAGACCAATGGACACACAAACTGTGGTACTTATACACAATGGAATACTACCCATCTATAAAGACAGACAGATTGGAGGTTTTTGAAGGTAAATGGAGACAACTTGAGACCATCATGCTCAGTGAAGTGAGTCAGAAGCAGAAGGTGAAATAGCGAATGGTTTCTTTAATATGGAAAACTAAGATCACAATTATTTCAAAACCAAGTTCTTAATTGCGTGCATGCCCCTCAGTCTTTCTTGTAACTGCCACAAACTGGAAAAAAGTCAAACACCTGAAACATGGTTGGGATTGGGGAAGACAGGCATGATGCACATGAGCATCCATTTAGTTACCTGCCACATGGCCATGAAACTCTCTGGGTTTCTCTTGCAGTACAGGTTGATAATAGGACCTGGGTACCATTTTGGAGTAGAAAAGCATCAAGATGAGAGGAAACAAACTTAGTCATCAAGTTTAAAATCTATGACTTGAACAGAAAGGCTACCAGAACCATCATTAGGGGATTCAGTATAGGCAATAACTAGGATGCTGAACTCTGCATATTAGGCCCCCTTGGCAAGGTGAGGCTGGCCTCTAACAACAGCTGCCCATAGGCTGCGATGCAGTAAGCCTAGGTGCCCTCTGCAACTCGGGAAGTCTATCCATGGCTCCCAATAAGATCTGAATCGGAGTCAGCTTAGATTTTCCCTGGAAGGCACATGTAACATAAACAGAAACACCCAAGTCCTTACAAACGAACAGCGCACATTCTGGTGTAGAGTATTTTTGACCTGTCATAAAGGCATAAGTTTTACAAGGATGATTGACATTCCCAGGAGAACTGAGGCATCAATTTCACTTAGTAATGATGGCTATGGAAGTTATTGCCAAGTCTCTCTCTTTCTTAAAACTGTTAAATCAATTAAAGATACCCAAAAGTGCTATCACTGGATTGAATAGAATATTTATTTTCAGCCTTTTGAGGAATCTCCCTATTGCTTTCCATAGTGGTTGTGTCAGCAACGTAAAGGGGTTCCTTTCTCGCTGCTATCTGGCCAGCATCAATGACTATTATACTCCTTGGTATGCACCACTCTCACTGGGTTAAGACAATATCTTAGTGATTGGGATCCAGATTCTATAGAAGCCTGTGACTTCCAGAAAATTTTGTACCTGTTTTTTAGTAGTGGGTCTGGGTATGGAATAGAGAACCTGCTTTGTCTCACAGCCCAAGCCTCAGTGTCCCTTTGAGATTAGGAACCTGAAGTACTTAACTTGCTGCTGGCAGATTTGAGCCTTTTCCAGGACACTTTATACCCATTGTCCATTAACGATTGCAGCAAGGCTTCAGTGCCTTGCCAATAATCCTTTCTTGTGGGCTAGCCAGTAACAGGTCATCCGTATATTGCAGGAGTTCACAATTTAAGGCTGTTCCTGGGAGTGCTGTAAGGTCTGCAGCACAGGCCTTTCCAAATAACGTAGGGGAGTTTTTGAACCCTTGTGACAGCCTAGTCCATGTTAACTGAGTCTTATTGCCATTGCGTGGGTCCTCCCCCTAAAAAGCAAAGAGTGGCTGACTAGCCCGAGCCAGACCAAGGCAGACAGAGGCATCTTTTAGATCTGGGCAAATGAACCAGGCTGCTTCAAGTGGCAGGAGGCTGAGCAGGGTGTACAGATTTGGAACCATAGTACAGGGTGTAATGGTTAATTGCCCTCAGGCCCTGGACCCATAGGTAATCGTTTCCTCCCAGTTTATTGACTGGCAGCAAAGGTGTTTCCTTGGAGACTGACACGCCACCAGAATTTCCGCCCCTCACAGCTACCCAATGTGTTCTCAGATGCCCAACTGGGTTTCTCTCAGCACCGAATACTGCCTTTCCCAGACTGGTGATGAACCTGGCTTTGGATCCACCACAATAGGTGCCCCATTCGTTGTCACCCCTGGGCCCTTTTTCTGACCAGACCATGGGAAATATGGTTAGAAAAACTTTGGGGTTTCCCAGGTATAAAGTTTCCATTCATCTTTCTTTAGGATGCTAATAAGAACATTTTGTAGTAAAGGGTCACTATTGGTTTTTTTAATGAATAAGCCCACCAAGTCTGCTGTAATAGTCACATTTTGAACATGTTTCTTTTCAATTCCATTCTTCGCAGGTCTTACAAAGTTGATCAAATCAAATGAAGTTCACATTCTCTGGAGCCTTCTACAGGCTGTTGTACACCATCAAGCTACGCTTTTCTTACCTCCTTGTACACCCTGGCACTGCCAGGCATTTTATCTGAAGACAAAACTACCCTCTTTTTCTGTCATTTTTCTGTTTTACTTACTATCAGTCATTTATCTCTCTCTTTTCAACAACATTTAGAACTTTCAACAAAATCCTCGGCGTGGTTTTCTTTCAGCAATCTAGAATGTGCTGGCTTATTTCATGTGTCTTTATTACTCTGAAATGCTACACTGTAAAAACTGTAATTGTTAATTGCCTCAGAAAAAATAAGGCTTGATTTCACTGGGTAAAGTTAATACGAGTTAAAAAAACCCCACAAATACATTTATAATGGCCATTTACAAGGTTGGCTGTTCATCTAGGTAGAGGCTAGTTGTCCCCTAGGGGGGTAAAGATGATTTGTGCCCAGAGTTTAGTCAACAGCTCTCTCCTGAGGAGGGGTAGAGAGCATATAGAGAAATTCATGGGATAAGTAGTGGTTGCCTGTTATACAGAAATACTAGCAGCAGGAGGCCGGACCATCTTGTCTCACATTGTACTGTCATTGCCTTTTTGATAGAGTGACTCAACCAGGAAGTCAGTACTGAACTTCTGCTCCCATGTCCACCAAAAATGAAATAGGACAGCCCCCAAAATGTCGTTGTGACAGTAGGTTCCCGTGGGCCCAATATAAGGAGCCTGGTCGTTCCTAATCTGAACCATCTCTAGGGGTAGGTGCGGCCTTCTAGGATCTGTCCTGTCTACTTTAAGACTGGGCTGGCAGGGCCTCCTGGTCTCCCTCTCAGTTGGGCATTTGCTTTTCCATGTCCCTTTTTCTTTTTTCCTATTTTATTGAAATGTATAAGTGCAAAATTTAAGTTTTACAATGAAGTTGAGGATTTTGTCCATCTACGTATCTTGTCAAGGTGACAAGGACTTTCCCACTCTCCTTTTGTCCCTCCTCTACCCACCCCTCAATCCCTCCCCCATCCTACCCCTCTGTTTCACTTTGTTTTTCCGTTTTAAGTTCCATAAGAGTTGTGATCTGGGTCTCTCATATCAGAGAGACCATTCGATGTTTCACCTTCTGCTTCTGACTCACTTCACTAAGCATGATATTCTCAAGTTTCTTCCATTTGCCTGCAAAAGCCTCCACGCTGTTGGTCCTTATAGATGCGTAGTATTCCATTGTGTATAAGTACCGCAGTTTGTGTATCCACTGGTCTGTTGACGGGTATTTTGGTGACTTCCATATTTTAGCTATTGTTAGTTGTGCTGCTTTGAACATGGGTATACAAATATCTCTGTTATTCCATGTGCCTTTTTCATTCCAAGACTGATCCTGCTGGAGCTGAGATTTCTTCGGCTGTCCTCTTCCCTTACGTCCTCCAGGTGGTGCTATTCAGTACCTTCAGTCTGAATGCTGGAGGGCCTGTCCCTGAAAGCGGGCTGTGGTTCCATCTTCTTAGCAGCCAGTTTCCAAGTGTCTTGATGTGGGTCAACAAAGACTTTTTATTTTTTGGCAACTTCCAACAGCTGGGTGGCATTTATCCCTACAAACCCTTTCAGCTTCTGAAGCATTTTTTTTCAGATGCGAGTGTAGAACGGGGCCACAAGTGCTGTGTTTATCATCCATTGACCCTCCGGTGTTTCTGGATCAAAGGAAGTATAGTCCTAGAAGGCATCACAAAGGCTCTCGTAAAACTCAGATAGCGGCTCTTCTTGAAGCTGGAGAATTCAGTCCTTTTGGCCCTGTCAATCAGCCTTTTAGCTCCTCTATGAAGTCCTTCCAGCAGGGCTTCATGGTGTTGGGACAAGGATTCTGTCCCTCCCAGAATAGTGAAGTCCTTTTGAGGCGAGTTATCTGGATGGCTCACTGTGCCATGCCACTGGGCCATGCACATCTGCTGAGTTGTTCTGGCGCCAGTTTAGGAGACCCGAGGTGTTGAAGGGCTGATGGTAAAGCATGAGGCCCCTGGGCTGTTGGGAGCCATCTTCCTCTCTGTGGAGTGGCTTGAGCAACCCACACAGGCTATTGGGGGAGGGGGGTGACTGGCTGAGTGGACGGGAGTTGCCACGGACTTGGTTAGGCTGGCAGGTGTAGTGTGGCTGCATGGAGACTGACGGAGGTGGGGTGTCTAGTAAGTGGACAGGAGGTTGCAAAGGACCTGGGAGAGCTGTGGCCAAATAAGGTGGTAGCAGATGTTCCAAACATTTTTAAAATGACCTCCAGATTATGTATTTTTAGTTATTTCTTTTTTTCTAAATGTGAGGGAACTTGAGAACACTGTGCCTGTTTAACACAGAACTAAACCTGTGGGGCAAAACCTGGACCATCTGGAGCCACAAATCAACGTGAGGGAATTGATTAAGGTGACCATAGCTATATCATAGACTCTTCTAAACTTGTGTGGATCAAGGGTGCCCTCTGCTGGGTAACTGGCATCAAATCTGGGTGATTCCATCATGTAGGGTATGGAAACTGCCTGGGGGAAATTTTGACTCTGATTTTCTGAAAAGCTTCTGTTTAGTTTTTTTTTTTTTTTTGAAAAAAAAAATTAGCCTGCACTAGCCATTGGCTGATGATGAAGTTTCTTGCTTGAGTTAGCTTTTTACCTTGCATATTACATACTATTGACCTACATGCTCCAATCAAGATGGTGGAGGCCATGTGGTAGCAGAAGCTGGTGTCTTTTGCAGATTGGCAGGTCCAAAAGCATATGTCTTGCTAAATATGGTGGTGCCTATGTTGTGGAAGATGGTTTCACCCAGCATGGTTGCCACCACATTGTTAAAGATGGCTGTGCCCACATGGTCTCTGCCATTTCAAGATAGGGCCACGTAGTTCCTGGCAAAGATGGAGACCAGACACATGGTCCCCAACAAAGATGGCACCAGATGCTCGTGGTCCCAAGCCTAGTCTTTCTCTTTAGAAAAAGAAAAACCACCAAGAGAGAACACTATTTCAGGCATTGTGGGCTACAGAGATGGGCCCAAAAGGGAATTTCCCCCCTTTTTTTCCCCTTGCAAATTTTACTAGACGTACCAAGCAAACACCAAAACATTAGACAAAAAATCATTTGGAAAATTACCAGCAATATCAAAATAGAACATTAAAAATAGCATCTGGAAAGTTCAAGGCAAAAAATCTAAAAAAGCACCTCAAAATAAAGGAAATAAATGTAAAATAACAGCCACTTCCCAAGTGACCGTTTCCTTCCAATAAATGTAACATACTGTGATTCCCATAAGATAATGGAAAATGCTGATGATGCTATATAAAAAAAACAAATATCAGCATTGAAGGTAGCTCATCATATAATCGAGATAAAGTGCAACCTTGAATCTCCACTATACATTAGCTATACCATGACAGAAGCAGAGTTTGAGTTAAAATTTCCTTTTTCTTTTTTTAAACCTTATATGTTTCACCATTATACTCCACTGAAAGAACTACAGCTCTCACCGACTGTATGGGGCAGGAATGGTAGACAGGACGCTAGGTAAGGTCCGTAGAAGTGTACCAACACACATAGGGGAACCATTAAGTCTGGAATAGGGGTGGCTGGGAGTGGTGATGCAAACATGCCATCCCAGCACTCTGGGAGGCTGAGACAGGAGGATCTCAAGTTTGAACCCAAGCTGGGCCACTTAGTGACTTAGTGAGATCCTGTTTCAAAAACAAAAATTAAAAAATGGGCTGGAATGTACCTTAGTGAAAGTAACCTGGGTTGAATCCCAGTAATGGATTTTAAAAAAGGAATAATAATTATGCTGGCTCCATTCTCACCCAGTAAAGCTCAAAGAAAAGCTTGAAAAAATATTAAACTTTTCCCAAATGTTTCAGTTGAATCTTAGAAAAAAGAATGTCAAAATTATTTAAAGGAAGAACAAACAAAATCAACATCTAAGAAAATAAAACTGAAAATATATGGCTTTCAGTATAACTTTATCAGGCATAGAGGGAGGCAGAAATATACCATATGGAGAAGAAAAGTTAATGAATGCAGGTTTGGAATTGATACAAATTCTAAATTTAGCAAGCAAGAATATTAGAATATTTCTGTATGTTCAAGAAGACAGAGTATAAACCTTATGTGATGGAGGCACATGAAAGACACAAAGAAACCCAAATTAAATTCTGAAGCCGAAAAATATATGATAAAAAATGCACTGGGTAAAATTGATAATAAATTAGAGTAGGCCTTGTAGAAGAAAACATCAGTGAATATTAAAGGCATCGTAATAGAAACTAACAAACGTCTCAGTTACACGTGTTTGCCCTAGTTCCTAGAAGTGCAATAACAAATCCAGTATAAGGTGGCTTCCGGTCAAGATGGCGGCTGAGTAACAGCACTGCACAATATCTCCTCATCAACTCACTTAAAATGTCAAGAAGATAGTTAGAAAAAGTGTATTTGGTGTAGCTAGCAAAGAGAGGCGCATCCCCAGAAACTGAAAGGCGACCAGTGGGAGGCCAGAAACTCCGAAGGATCATTAAAACCAGGGGGAAAAAAATAATCCCCACAGTCCAGAAAGCTGCCACGGCCGGCTGCAAACGGCTCCAGAGGAGAGCTCGCGGGGACCTGAACATCTGACTGAACGGAGCTGGGAGAGGACAGAGCACACAACAATGGAAGAGGAGGCTATGGGCCAGGTCAGAAGCAGTCCACTCGGCGCGGCCCTGAGCTGCTGGCACCCACAGAATACAAACAAGGTCCGGAGGCCAGAACCTCAGCTTGAGGTAAGCGCGGATCCGGACAGGTGGGAATCATTGGCTGCGGGCGGGCCAGCCTCAGAAGCACCAACCTGCAGGTGTGTGTACTACAAACGCAGCGTGCGCTCCCCCTAGAAAAGGCCCTGGGATCCCAGATCAGAAACGGGACTCAACAGCTGTAGCAGGCAGTGACATCCGCAGGAGCCATTCTCTTTCCTGTGCACCAGAGACAGGCAGAGGTAGCAACACCATGGGGAAACGTGGTAACAAATCTTATACAAAAAGACCCGAAACCCGAGGAGATGAAGTCAGGGTAAATAAAGATGAATATGACAAAAATGATGGCAACTTCTGGGCCCAGAAAGTCAGTGAATTAAAATAGGAATTAAAACAGGAAATAAAATGGACAGCAGAAGAGCTACACCAATACATAGATAAGCAAAAAGCAAGCCTTGAAAAGCAACTGGAGAAGACCAGAGAAGAAATATACCAGAAGATAATGAAGACAAAAGAGAAGTACACAACAGAGATATAGAAAAACTGAATGCAGATATTCAGAAAATGAAAAACACGCAGGTAATAATAAGCAACCACTTTAAACAACTTCAGAATAGCATGTCAGACCTAGAAAATAAAGTGACTAAGCTGCAACACACAGGCCATGAAGAATACAGAGTAAATAAAGATAGCAATCATTACAATGGCTGATAGATGATTCAAGGAGAAACAACCTCAGAATTACGGGAATCGAGGAGAAGACTGAGGACAAAACAAAAGGCTTAAAGGACGTGTTTAATGAAATAATGGAAGAAAATTTCTCAAATCTAAGAAAAGAAATGAATGTGGAACTATTGCAGGCATATAGAACACCAAACAGCTTTGATCAGAAGAGACCCTCATCACGACACATCATAATTAAAATTCTAGAAACTGAACACAAAGAGAAAATACTAAAAGCGGTAAGAGAAAAACAGGTGACCTACAAAGATAAACCCATCAGGATAATGGCAGATTTTTCAATCCAAACTTTGAAAGCAAGGAAATCATGGAGCAATATCATCCAAGCACTAAAAACACATAAATGTCAACCAAGATTGCTATATCCAGCAAAATTATCTTTTAATTTAAAGGGAGAACTTAAAACTTTCCCTGACAGAGACAGCTTAAAGGAATTTGCAGCCACTGAGTCAGTATTGCAGAGAATACTTAAAGGAAATTTGGACAGTGAAAGGGAGACCAGCGACACCAATGACCCCAGAGAAAAAAGTGACAACAGCTAGAAGAGAAGGAGCTGAGAAAAAAGTAGGCTAGTAATCAGTGAAATACGAGTAAATAAGATATGAAAGTTAGGAAATTCTGAAATAACTAGACTTGCCTTCATGTCTGTTGCTTTAAGTATATTTATATGGTATAGATTTAAGTTCATTTAATGTAGCAATGTGATATGGTTTTGACTTTGTTTTGTTGTAGCAATTCACTTATTAGGTCACTAATGAAAGTTTATCCTAAGGAAACTGATAGATGTAAAGATAACCTTGTGAAAGTACAAATATGCACCTTCCAGTATTCAGCTAAGGCAATTGAATTTTATGTATTTTTTTCTCTTCTCTCCCAAATTAACTAGTCTTTTGAACTACATGCTTATAATTATTTTCTAGTGTGAACTGGTGGGTAAGGCCAGGTTTAACAATAACAACAAAGATGTAGGAAAATATGGAAAAAACCTTTTGGTGAATATCCCAATGAAGTGATTGGTTGGATTCAGAGAGGAGGTATCAAGATTTGACTACTGTGAACCAATTAGAGGAATAGGAAGCTGGGGTAGAGTGGTGACGTGAGTGAAATGACTTAGGCGCGGAAGATTAATATGTTAAACATGGTACGGTTTCTCGGACCTGGAAAACCCAGAACACAGACATTCTTTGGAACCATATGAGGTGATAGCCGGACCCGGGGGAAGGGACAGGGAGGGATGGGAGTGTAGAAGATGGGAAGGGATTGTGAAGTCGATGTGATACATAGATGTACAAAACACCCAAATTCATTGTAAATACTATGTATTACATTTGTATATTAATAAAAATAGTGGGAAAAAACAAATCCAGTATCGGTACCTATCTTATGCATCTGTGCGTCGGTCTATTAATTGATTAATTTATTATTAATGTTTTCTAAGGACTTACTATCACGTCCAGGCTGGTTTTGAACTCCCGATCATCCTGCCTCAGCCTGTTAAGGGCTGCGATTACAGGTGTGCTGAGTACCTATCTCCACTCCCCAGTCCAGACCTGCCAAGGAGTGTTCACCTGGAGCTAATTCACCTTCCACTTACAGGATGCACACATCTTTCTGGCTTGTGACTCAGGGTCATTTTCAGCTCCTGATGACCTTGAACCTGTTAACAAGTGCAGCTGTTAAATGCAGCTAACTGGCATGTTTCGAGCTCCTGAGGACTGTGGTTGGCGGCACACACCATTGTCTGCTGTCATTACCGAGTGCCTTCTCACTCAGTCACTTTGTGAAAGCAGGAGACCTCTTCCAAAGAGCGAGTAGGAACATGCACCTCTTGGCTCTGGCCCTCTGTGAACGCGAAAGGGAGTTCTTTCAGAAGCCACCAACAAATCTGGTTTCATTTCCTGTCTCTGAGTTCACACACTTCTTTACAGTAGTGGCCCACACAATTTTTTCTTTTTAAAATGTTCCAGTTATATGAGGCCATTTTTCTACATTATACTATCAATACTTCAGACAACTGTAAAAGAAATCAGTAAAAATCTATAACGTATCACCAAGCTTGGTGGCACAGGCCTGTCTGGGAGGCTGAGGCAGGAGGACTGACTGCAAGTTCAAGTCCAGCTTGGACAACTGAGTGATTGAGTGAGATTCTGTGTCAAAATCAAACTAAAAATGGGCTGGGGATCTCCAGTTCCAAAAATAAAGAGACCCACACCATATCATTATTGTTTCAATTTTCTCTGACGCCCCTGTGAATATGATTCCTAATTTCCTCCTCTGAGGAGATTTATCTTTTCTCTCTACATTCCACGTACAACCACTTTCTGATGCCTGGGCCCCTGCTTCCCAGACCGAGCGCCGGCTCTTCGCCATGTACCGCCACCGGCAGCCATCCCTCAGCTCTCCCCAAGGGACGGACCCCTGGGCTACAGACCCCTCAGCTCAGTCCCCAGGGGACCCGATGATGGGCCAGGGTCAAATTGCCCACTCGGAGAGTGTACAAAATATACCTGCTTCCAGCATTCTTGAATTATTCTGCACACCACGTTCACTTGCTGGAAGCATGACATAATTCAGGATGTACTGGGTTTTATTTTTTATTTTTCCCCATTTTATTGATATGTATAAGTGCAAAATTTAAGGTTGACATTGGTTTTGGGCATTTTGTGCACATACGTGTCTAGTCAAGGTTCTGCTGGGTTTTTAAACAATTGCCTGTCCTTCAATAAAAAGCAGTTGCAATGAAAACCTAGGAACAAGGTAATTTCCTTTGTTTTCTGCTCTAAAAAATCTCACAGGTGGCCACTAGGTGGCAGTAAGAGGCTGGTGCTAGAAGGTTCAGTCGGCGTGGCTTATGGGCGCAAACTTCCAAAACGGGAATTCTGAGGTCATGATCTCTGTATTAATTTTTTTTATTGGTGTGTATTAGTCGTACATATAGATGCGTTTCAGTGCGGTGTTTCCATATCTACCGACAGCATGCATCCAATCAAACCCAAGTAGATCCTAGAAAGCAAATTAACTAATTAATACACAGACAGATAAGACAGGTACGGATTCTGGATTTGTTCTTGCACATCCAGCAACAAGAGCAAATACTTCTAACTTTATCATTTTTAAGTTTCTATTAGAATGTCTTGAGGATTCTTTAATATTTTTTTCTACAGGGCCTAATATAATTTATTATTAATCATATTCAGTGCATTTTTCATCTCATACGTAGTATTAGATATTAGCCATCTCTTCTAGGCATTTTAGCCAAGATCAAGTGTAGTTTCTGTTCTTATCAACTTAATATGCCTAATTATTAGTGAAGAAGTGTTTCCTGTTCTTCTCAGCCTCACTGATGCTGTTTGTTCTTTTCTGATAATAAAGGCCCTTTTAATGTCCAAAAGCCTTATTTTTCACAAAAATTATTCAAATTCTGATTTTTTTTCTTGATAACTTCCTGACAGGGAAATATAAGTTCTCTCCCACCGTAACCAACCAGCAGCCTTTGCGCACCTTGCTTTGACTTCCAGGCCCACAGGGATGGTCCCTTAACTGTTATCCGGGGATTGCCTTTAGTTTCCTAAGAATACGCATCAGGTGTATTTTTGTGTACTACAGAGAACAATTGAAAGATTAAATCAACCAACATAACATTTACAAAAGCACAAAACAGTGTTAAATACATAAAATAAATTTCAGAAACTATGCATAGGATCCGCATCAGTATAGTGACGACCACCACCCCCAAAGCAAGGACAGAAACAGTCCTGAGAGAGATTAGAGAAGACCCAAACGTTCGTGTTAGAGACTTTCTTATTATTAAAATGTCCATTTTCTGCAAATTGGTCCATACATTCAAAGCCATCCGAGTAATAATCAAGGCTTTTTTTTACAAAGAGGAAATTTTAAAACTGGTTCTGACATTTACACTAAAGTGCAAATGGTCAGAGTAGCCAACGCAATCGCAGAAAAGAAGAACCCATTCAGAGAGTCCGAATACATGCTCTTCAGATTCAACACGGAGCCACGGGGTGCTTCAGGACAGGGAGTTCTGTAGAGGAGACGGACGTGTGATGAGGGATGTGCTCCGTCTCCCGGATTCTTGGGAAGCCTCGGAATTTTACCACTTGCCTGAACTCGTGATTCAATTGGTTGACGCTGCCTTATATGACTAGCAAAGCACTGTCACTCAGTGTTAGCTAGATCTTCAACTTTATATATCAATATCATCTCTTCCATGCAACAGATAATATTTCTTTCTGATAAAGTGAAACTGAAGTCTCTTCTCACCAGGTGTGGCATGAGAAGGCAAATTCACCAAGCACGGTGGTACTGACTGTCATCCCAGCACTCTGCGAGGCTGAGGCAGGAGGATCTCAAATTGGAGCTCAGCCTGGGCAATTTAGTGACTTAAATGAGACCATCTCAACACAAAAAATTAAGAAGGGCTAGGAGGACAGCTCAGTGAGAGAAGACAGGAAGAAGAAGAAAAGGGAAACTGAAAAAGAAAAAAATTCTTATAGATCCTAGCAAGTGTAAGTGGAGTCAATCCAACACACGCAACATTAGACCCAATTTTCCAAAATCAGGCTTGAGCACCTATGTATCTTGTCAATGTGACAAGGACTTTCCCACTCTCCTTTTGTCCCTCCCCCTACAACCTCTCCCTCCCTCCCCACCCTACCCCTCTAGTTCACTTTATTTTTCGTTTTAAGTTCCATGAGACAGTTGTGATCTGGGTCTCTCATATCAGAGAGACCATTCGATGCTTCTGACTCACTTCACTAAGCGTGATGTTCTCAAGCTTCTTCTATTTGCCAGTAAAAGCGTCCATGCTGTTGGACTTTATAGATGCATTGTATTCCATTGTGTATAAATACCAGAGTTTGTGTATCCACTGGTCTGTTGACAGGTATTTTGGTGACTTCCATATTTTAGCTATTGTTAGTTGTGCTGCTATGAACATGGGTATACATATAGCTCCGTTGTGTGTTGTTTTGGCCTCTTTTTGGATATATTCCCAGGAGGGGTGTCGCTGGATCAAAGGGGATTTTTATTTCTAGTCTTTTGAGAGCTCTCCATACTGCTTTCCAGAGTGGTTGTAGGAATTTACATTCCCACCAGCAGTGCAGGAGGGTTACTTCCTCCCCACAGCCTTGCCAGCACTGATTACTATTTGACTTGTTGATATAGGCCATTCTCTCTGGAGTGAGATGGTATCTTAGTGCTGTTTTGATTTGCATCTCTCTTATGGCTAGAGATGTTGAACATCTTTTCATATTATCTATTGGTCTTTTGCACTTCTTAACGAGTGAACTGCCACTTCATTTCATTTGCCCACTTTTCAATAGGATCCTTTATTTTGGTAGACTTACTTTTCTTCAGCTCCCTGTATATTCTAGTTGTAAGCTTCCTATCTGAGATGTTGGTGGTGAATATGTTTTCCCAGTCTGTTGGTTCTTTTTACAATGTTGATAGTTTCCTTTGCTGTGCAGAGACATTTTTAATTTGACAAGATCCCATTTGTTAATAATGGGGATAATTTCCTTTTCTCTTGGTGTCTTGTCAAGGAAGTCTTTGCCTACCCCTATGTCTTTTAGATATTTTCCTAATTTGTCTTCTAGGAGGTTCAGTGTTTCACTTTTGATGTCCAGGTCTTTGATCTACTTTGATTTGATTTTGGTGCATGGTGATAGGTGTGTGACTAGATTCATTCTTCTGCATGTGGATGTCCAGTTTTCTAGCACCATTTGTTGAACAGGCTGACCTTTTTTCCATTGTATGCATTAGGCCCCTTTGTTGAAGATTAAGTAATTAAGGGTATTTGGGTTTATCTCTATGTCTTCAATTCTGTTCCACTAGTCTATCTGTCTGTTTTGTTGCCAGTACCAGATCGTTTTTACAACTATTGCTTTATAGTACAGACTGATGTCTGGAATTGTAATGCCTCCTGCCTTGGTCTTGTTGCTCAAGATTGCTTTGGCTATTCTTGGTCTCTTTTTGTTCCATATGAATTTAAGAATTGTTGTTCCAAGTTCTTTGAAGAAACTTGTGGGTATTTTGATAGGAATTGCATTGAAACTATATATCAGTTTGGGTAGTATAGTCATTTTGACTATATTTATTTTGCCTATCCAAGAGCAGGGGATGCCTTTCCATTTTCTAGTGTCTCCTATAACTTCTTTCTTCAATGTAATGTAGTGTTTTTTAATATAGGTCCTTCACTTCCTTGGTAAAGTATACTCCTAGGTATTTAACTTGCTGCTGAGCTATTGAGAATGGAATTGTTTTTCTGAGTTCTTGCTCAGTAAGTTCATTGTAGCCTGTGACTTTGCTAAATTTTTTTCATTATTTCCAGGAATTTCGTAGTGGAGTTTTTAGGATCTTACATGTAGATAATCATATTGTCTGCAAATAAGGAAAGTTTGACCTCCTCCTTTCCAATGCGGATTCCCTTTTTTTCATTTTCTTGTCTGATTGCTATGGCAAGTGTTTCAAGGACTATGTTGAATAAGAGTGGTGAAAGTGGGCAGCCTTGTCTTGTTCCTAATTTGAGAGGGAACGATTTCAATTTTTCTCCATTTACTATGATATTTGCACTAGGCTTAGCATATATGGCTTCTATGAGTTTTAGGTGGGGCCCTTCTATACCTATTTTTCTCAGTGTTTTTATCATGTAGGGGTGCTGGATTTTGTCAAAGGCTTTTTCTGCATCAGTAGAGGTGATCATGTGGTTTTTGTTTTTGCTTTTGTTGATATGGTGTATTACATTGATTGATTTACGTATGTTGAACTAACCTTGTATCTCAGGGATGAAGCCCACTTGATCATGGTGTATGATCTTTCTGATTACTTGTTGTATTCTGTTTGCCAGAATCTTATTGAGGATTTTTGCATCTATATTCATTGAGGATATTGGTCTGTAATTTTCCTTCCTAGTTAAGTCTTTGTCTGGTTTTGGAACTAGTGTGATGCTAGCCTCAAGAAATGAGTTTGGTAGTGCTCCTTCACTTTCTACTTTATGAAATAGTTTGAGGAGGATTGGAGTTAGCTCTTCCCTAAAGTACTGAAAAAATTCTGCTGTGAATCCTTCTGGGCCTGGACTTTTATTTGTAGGTAGAGCTTTTATTATTGCTTCAATTTCTGTGTGCGTGATGGGGTTGTTCAAGGTTTTAATATCTTCTTCACTTAATTTTGGTATTTTATATGTATCTAGGAAGTCGCCCATTTCTCCCCCGTTCTCAAATATTTTAGAATATAGGTGTTCAAAGTAATTTCTTACAATATTCTGGATTTCTGCAGAGTCTGTTGTAATTTCACCCTTTTCGTTTCTAAGTGTGCTACTCTGTGCCTTTTCTTTCCTTTTCTTGAGGAGGTTATTAAGAGGTTTGTCAATTTTGTTAATTCCTTCAAAGAACTGGCTCGTGGACTCATTAATCTTTTTTATTGTCTTTTTAATTTCAATCTCATTTATTTCAGATCTGATCTTTGTAATTTCTTCTCTTCTACTGCCTTTTGGGTTAAGTTGTTCTTGTTTCTCTAGGTCCTTGAGGTGCATCATTAGCGAACTTATTTGTGACTGTTCTCTTATTTTGATGTGTGCAATTATGACTATGAATTTTCCTCTGAGTTCTGCTTTCATTGTGTCCCACAGGTTTTGATATGATGTATTTCCATCATCATTTAACTCTATGAAGTTTTTGATTTCTTCTCTGATTTCTTCCATGATCCATTGTTTGCTCGGTACTAAGTTGTTAGTGTGTTTATGTATTTTCTTCTGTTCCTGCTGCTGTTAAATTCCACTCTTATTCCACTATGATCTGAGACTATGCAGGGAATTATTTCTATCCCTTTGTACTTGTTTAAGCATGACTTAGTCTTAGGATGTGGTCTATTTTATAAAGTGTTCCATGTGCTGTTGAGAAGAACGTGTAGTCAGTTGATGTTGGATGGAAAAGTCTGTAAGTCTGTTATGTCCAAGTTTTCTATAGTGTCTTTCAGCAGTTGTACATCTTTGTGGATTTTTTTGTCTGGTTGATCTATCCATTTGTGATAGTGGGGTATTAAATTCCCCTTTCAGATCTAGTAATTTTTGTTTTACATAATTGGGTGCTCTAGAGTTGGGGGGCGTATATATTGATAATTGTGATTTCTTCCTGTTCTAGTGTTCTTTTAACCAGTATGCAGTGGCCATCTTTGTCTCTCTTCACCTGTTTTCTTTTGAAATCTGAGTATTTTTATTCTTTACTATGATTTATTTGTTTGCTCTGCAGTGTTAGGATGGAACTCAGCACCTTCCCACTGATTCACACCCTCAGCCCAGCCCCTATTTCTGAGACAGGGCTTGCTAGATCTCTAGGTTGTCCAGGCTGCCCTCAAACTCTTCATCCTCTGGCCTCAGCCTCCCAGAGTGCTGGGACTGGCGCAGAAGGATCACATACGTGTTTCTGGTGTGTAATCTCCAAAAACTTTGAATAAAGGCTTGAATAAAACGAACCAAAATGTGGTGGCCCTTTCAACAGTGTGAAGATTCAGGGAGGCAGCCAAGCACCTAATCTCAGATGGTGACCCACTGGCCACTGCTCCTACCTCCTTCTCTTTCATGCTGTTCTGTAATAACTTTTTTAAATTAATAACTTTTATTTATTTATTTTCTTTGGCGAGAACTGGTGGTACAGATCCGTACTCTCAACTCTCAGTGGGAGGCCAAGGCAGGAAGATCACAAGTTCAAGTCCAGCCTGGACAACTTATCCAATCCTCAGTATCACAAAAATGAATTTAAATTTTGGAATAGTCTAAATGTACAGAAAAATTGTGAATGTAATGTAAAGAGTTCTCATATGCCCCACATGACTTATTAACATCTGGTATATTTGTCAAAGGAACCAACCAGTGTTGATTCATTATTAACCAACATCCTCGCTTAATTGAAACTCACTCACTAAAATGTCCCTTTTCTGTCCCAGAGTCTCATCTGCAAATCTGGCCGTGGCTTTTTTCCTCAGGCTTACTTTGTTTTTGGTGAACTTGGCACTGTTATGGAACATGGGTTCGGTCAGTTATTTTTCAGAGCCTTCCTCAACTGGGTTTAATAGAATGTTTTTCTCATAATTAGATGAGGTTTAAGGATTTGGGGAGGGAGGAGATGAAAACAAAGAGCCATTCTCAAGACAAAGAGTCAAAGGCAGCCACCGCCACTGCAGAGGGGACGCTTGGGTACTGGCTGAGATATTTACAAACTTTTGTCACTATAAAATTATTTTTAAAATCTCTAATCATTGTACTTTGGGAAATAGAACACTTCCCATGGTCTGCACTGAGGGTGTTGTGCCCCAGTTCCTTAATATAAAGAGGAAGTGCCTACATAAATGTGGGATGTTTTACATTAGAGATTTGCCCATTTCCTTTCAACTAGCCATGTGTTCAATCATGTGTTTATATGAAGGTTTCGGTATGGACGTTTATCTCATAACCGTGTGTTGTAATGAGCATTATACGATTTGTTTGGGGCTCAGGTTACTCCAGCTTGGGATGATGGTGTCTCCTTCAGTTGGCCATTCCTTGTTCTCAGACTTGCATGTGCTTGCGACACTTCACACACGCCCTGCTCCCACTCTGCTGTTGCCCACTTCCCAGGTGACTGCTGCTGCGTGTTGGAGAACTCCTGTAGGAGGAGGACTCCCTTGTATTTATCACTGTCTGATAGCTAAGGTAGCAATTGTTTTTGATTATTGGATTTTCTTTCCCAACTAGAGTAGAAACTCAGGAAGGTAGAACTGTTTTTGTTGCTTATTGCTACATTTCCAACGCCAGCACAAAGTTCCAACAACAACCCGTGAGTGGACAGCGGCATTTATTGTGTGCTTTTTCACAAGGATGCCGAACGACTTGTTTGACACTGGGATGCTTTTTGGAGAGGAGGAGCTGGCTACTAATAATTATGTTAGGATGAGGGAAATGGTCACACCTGTCCCAGGCCAACTAGGGTGAACAATTCCTCTTTGTGTGAGTGTCCTAGGTGCTTTGCACCCATTTCTTTATTAGTCTTCTTTACCACACCTGATGAACTGACGGTTGCTTGCTCATTTTGCAGATGAGGTGGACGCCATTGCTATCACCATTTTACAAATGAGGAGACATCAGTGATCCTGCTTTGACTATTCAGACAAGAACCAAAAAGAAAAAGAAAAAGAAAAAGAAAAAAGGAAATCCCTAAGCCCATGGGAGTAGAATATTGTGTTGTATTGAATCGAGGAATTACTGACTTCAGTAAGCAGGATCGTTCTGATACATTAACGTGAAAAATATTTAATTTGTGGTTTGACCAATGAACTGGCCACACTCTCTGTGATATCACCTGTAGTTTCACATTCTCTCTGTTGGGATAATTGGAAGAAAAACTGTTCAGTGTTTTTGAGGTGAAAGAAAATTTGGGGAGGAAATCAAGCCTTCGTGTGAGGTGATGTTCTCATACTAGACTCATACCGCCTTGTTTCAATGCAAGAAGTTTATTCTCAGTATGAGTAAATATGTAGATATAAGTTAATTTAAATTAAAACAATTTTGTATTTACTACACCAAAATTTTAATTACTTTTGGATAATAGCTTCATACCACTGGCTAGAATTCTTTTGAATGACATTTGAGATAGATTATGTGCTATGTTCATTTTTCTTTTAAACATGCAAATTTGTGCATGACAATATCATAATTCAATATCTGTATTGTGTATGATTCAGTGTATGGTCCAGTTGGGGTGGTGAACATTTGCTCTTTCTTTAAGTATTTGAAAAATATTTTTGATTAGCATGTAACAATTGTGTATATTTCTGTAGCACAGTGTGGCATTTAAATCTGTATGCAAAAGGTCCTGGTGAGATTGGAACAATTAACACTTTCATCTTATCATGGCTTGGGGTTTGGGGCAAGCTCTGCTCATCCAGTTACTCATGAAATACTTCCCAGGTTTCTGTGAGGTGCAGTCACTCCACTGTGATGTAGAGCAGGGTTCCTGACCCAGCCGTGGATCAGGACAGTCTGCGGCCTTGGAAGAATAGGCCTCAGGAATGTGAACAGAACTGAGCAGGGGCAGAGCTCCTATCAGGTGTCAATGCCACTGCTGATTGACCTGGGGTGGAGATTTGCTCCCCACTCCCTCCCGGATCCTCTCTCCCATCCCCTCCTGCAGCTGCTGCCTTGTTGGGGCTGTCCTCCAACAACCTGTCCTACTGCAGCACTGGACCCTGTCACCCCCACCTTGGGAGAATGGTCTTCAACTAGACCCAACCCTGGTGTCACAAAGGCTGGGGACCATTGTAGGACACTAGAACTGTTCACTCCCTCTGACTCTGCTGTGGCCCTGTTCCATGTGGTAGGCCACTCAACATGCACAGGACCATCTCGGGCATTGAACTGATGAGGGGGGATGGGAATGCCAAAGAGCAAAGAAAATGTGTTCTCGTGATTACGATTTTGAGGCCTGCAACAGCCATTGCCTCACGATGAGGATGACTGCCTCTGCTAAGGAGACCCTGCTTCCCAGCCTGTCCCTGTGAGGCTGTCTCCGTGATGAACATGTTGCTACCTGCCACTGTTTTACTGCCCATACCCAGTTAGGTCTGGCTCAGCGACTGCAGAAATATGGTTAACTCTTGTGGAGACCATCAGTTTTGAAATTTTTATCATTTTCACTGGAATTATACCCATATTTTTAAAGAATGTAGAAATAAGCAAACAGTACTTCTGATTTTTCCACTCACTTAGAGATCCTAGCTGGTGAAATACAGACAGAAAAACAAGACAAAACCCATCCGTGGTCACAAGTACAGAGGAGCAACAGGAGGAGTCTCAGAAAGCCCCCAAGCCCTGCAGCCAGACTGTGCCACAGGGCTGTGAGGTTTACCCCCTTCCTGTTCAGCCTTTTTTTTCACCTATGAAAATTATGATAAAAATTCTAACACCACCTTAGAAAAGTGGGCAAGGTTAGCATCACCAGACGTGCGCATTGAGGTCAAAACATTTCCTGATAAAAACTGAGTAAGCTCTGTGTTGACTTAGAACACACTGAAGGGAAATTTCTCAGTTTTGATAGTATCACCTGACTACCTGAGTAGGACATCACCAAGCAGAGCAGCAGGAAAGGGCATAAGGAGTTGCTATTTTCACAACTCTTTTACGAAAAGCCTAAAGTTGTCTTATTTTTAAAATCCTTGCTTTAAAGACTTTCTGTATAAAATAATTGAGGGGCCTGAGCAGCTCGATTCCCTCCTCCCGGCTCGGGGGGAGCCCAGCGCTACATCCCGGGCCTGCCAGCCTGCCTTCCGCGCAGTCACTTCTCAGTGACTTTGACTTCTTGCTTTCCAAACTTGTTCAGCCTCTTGGGCCAGGCGACAATCCATCTGCCCCAGGCTGTGGCACGGGACCCAGGAGAGTGCGGCCTCTGGGGCTCAGAACTCCTCCGAAGCCACCACCTCACCGGACATCTTCTGGAGTCACTAGAGGCTCGTGCCAATCCAAACATGTTTTCCGGGAGTTGCTTCTGGGCTGACAGGAAGCAGGTGCGGAGCAGAGGCTATTATTATAATACCCCTTAGAGACCCTTGTTTTCTAGCTGAGGGGAGAGTGGAGAGTGCAATGTTAACGAAGAGACTCAAACTTTTCATCATAACAATAAAAACAACACTCCCGGGCAGGAGGTGCCCACTTGGGACCGTTGCCCAGAGTGAGCCTGAAGTTGCAGCAGTTTGCTCCACAGCAGGTGCTCCCATCCCTCGGCTTCCAGCCCCTCAGCCCCTCAGCACACAGGCCCACGCGCTGTGCTCTGTTTCATTCTGCCAGGCACTCTAGGTGTTTCTGACCAATCACCCTAGTTAGCTCACCACCTTTGGAGACGCCTGTTTCTTGTAGCAGTTACTATCTGCCCCTGCTACTACTGCAAAAATTAGGGTGTCCTAAGTGCCCCTGGTTGCCTGAGTGTTACCTCTTTCTTTGGTGAATATGAAACAAAATAATTTCTGCATAATTTGTTTGTTTTCATTTTTCAAGTCTTTTCATTTTTTAATTTTTCCCCATTTTATTGATATGTATACGTGCAAAATTTAAGGTTTACAATGGAGTTGAGCATTTTGTGCACATATGTATCTTGTCAAGGTGACAAGGGCTCTCCCCCCCCCCCC